>QEPC01005157.1:3473844-3508735 GCA_003113815.1 Sphenodon punctatus
GGAATGTATTGACGGGTCTCTTCCTCCTGAGAGTCGGAGGAATCCCGGTTGGAGGATTTTTCCTGTAATTGTAATGTCTTAATGACCTGAGCTACCAGCTCAGTTCAATACTGAGTGGGAAAGTGTCTCTGGCTTTCCTTTGGGTCAGGAGCCAGGTCCACCCACTCCCCTTCCTCTAACTCAGAGACTGCCTGGTCAGATTCTGAGAAAGGGTCAGAAACATCCTGCTCTTGCTCAGCTGGTGTCTGATTTATATCAGTGCTCTGTTCCCCATGTTCACTTTCTGCAGAGGAGATTAACAAGGCTGAGGACCCAGCGCCACCTGGTGGACGTTTGGATTTTTTGCTGGGAGCTCCAGAGGTCCCTGCTTTAGGTTTCGTTTTAGTTTTGGAAGGTAACCTCTTTCTCTTTGGTTTCGTTAGTTTGCCTAAGGCAGTCAGGACCTCTCCCATGGATTTTTCCAGGAAGGCGAGGCATGCCTGGGTGTCCTGTTCCTGAGCTGGGGCATCAGGAGGGGGGGAGGTTCCTGATGGGGGCTGAGCCTGACTCATGGTTATCCCTTGACTGGGGTTAGGGCTCCTTTAATCAGGGGGGCAGCGTGGCTGTCCCTGATCTAAGAGGGCTGAGAGGAGTAGGAACGGAGCCCATCAGGGCTGTCTCCGCCCTATAAGGCTCCAAGTGCTTTTTGACTGCCCTGAGAATGAGTGCAAGGGACAGAGAGCAGACGGGCTGCTTCCGCCCTGTAGCACGGGAATAATTCTCATAGCCGGGAGAAGCTCAGAGGCCCAGCGGCGCTGTCCCCGAGTCCCTGCTGTTTTTTTGTTTGTTTTTTGCTTGTTTTGTTTGTTGGGGGAAACAAGCCCCGTGGGATCAAGTTACAGCCCGGCTTAAGCTCACAGGTGCGGCCATGCCACCCTGGAGCTAGTAGGTAAAAAGGGAAGGTTCAGAGTGGGAAGCGGGAGGATAAACACCGCTGCCGCATCAATAACCCAAGATGGGTTAGTTGGAACTTTCCTTCCCCCCAAAACTACTAACTGTTTGTTGTTCTTCCTTCAGGATTCGGAGGGAGCTGCGCTGGAAGTGTCCTACCGGCCGGGAGGCAGATGAAGAGACTGGAGAACCGGGTAGCTCCTAGCGCATGCGCAAAAGAAAAACCTGATCATCTGCCTCCTATCGGCCAGCAGCAGAGCTACCCAGCGGAGGAGGAGAAGGAGATAAGAGGAGAATGTTCTGTAGAAGGGGGACCCCAGAGAAATATGAAAATATTTGGTCAGATTTTCTGAAACTTTCAGCTGAACTCTTAGTGGAAGTGCTGTTCCCATTTCTCCCTTGTCCCTTGCATTTCCCCCACTCCTCCCCTTTCTCAGCCTATTTCCTTTAATTTTTCCTCTATGGCAATGTAACTATTAGAATACTTATAATGCGTGTATATGTTTATAGTCCATATGTTGGTTCTAATTTTGTTTAATGCTCCTTGTATCTCCAATTTGGAAAAACCAATAAAATATAAATTATACATATTTAAAAAACAATTAGACATTGTAATCCTTATGACCTTTTAAAGACATTACCATCATATAAATGAGAGGAGAAACAACTTGGTTTCTCAGGCAGGCTCTCTGCATCACATTCAGAGCCTCATTGTTATTCTATCATTTGCATATAACTTCCTGGAACATAATAAAAAGGATCAAAGTAATATTATATGTGGCTATTGAGACCATTATTGTTCGTACACTGAAACATCTGCAATAGCCATCCTGGACAGTTTACTAATGAAAGAGGAAGACAAGACTCTTGGAAAGTAATTTGTCCATTCTTCAAGCTGGCACCACCTCCCCCAACAGCCAAATTGGAAACTCAGGCCTGAGGTGTGTAGGTGGAGAAGACTAAATCACAGGACTGCACAATACAAGCAGTGCTGTCCCTTGTGCTCCACAAGAAGGCCGTAACATTGCAAATATGCCTGTGCACAGACCAAAAAAATGCCATGGTAAAATGTTTGTAGGATCTGGGTTTTTCTTCACACTTATTTCCATGCAGGAGTTCTTCAGAAGGCACGTGTGCACATACCTTCAGTTTCTACCTCCTCTGAAGAAATGAGAATAGTTCCTTTCCCATCTTCTATCTGGACATCTGGTGCTACCATATTAAATTTTTCTTTCACTATCTGAAAGGGAAATAATAATTAAACCTATATGATCTTCTTCTATTACTTCTTTTAAAACTGGTAATTATCCCCTCAAACTAGGACATCCTGTCAGGCATTTGCAGCATAGTACAGATATACATACGAGCTAAATAAACTTCTATATCCCAAGAAAAAGCATAACTCCCACTTAATTCAGAGAATTTTCCTTGTAACTGATGGAGGCCTCTTTTTGTGATAGTCAACAGATTTTTTAATAGCAATTTTAAGCAATTTTTATTTATTTATATTTCTATGTCACCCTTCCAACAAAGGCTCAGGGCAGCTCACAAGCATAAAACAATCATAAAAACAGAATAAAACCATTTAAATAAACAAAAAACAATAGCAACCCACCCAATCCACCCCCCACCCAACTATTGGACTAACGGCAGGAGGTTAAAACAGCTACGATCTCCCCATACGTTGCTCCAGTACAAAAATGTCTCTATTAAAGGAATAAACGTTCCTTTAATAAAAGAAGATTACAGCATGTTGTCAGAACAGGAACAGATTTATTTTTAAAGTTTCAATGAAAATTTAAATTCTTGAACATAGCTCTGTGACAGAGGAGGCCCATGCACCAAATCCAGCCCACAAATGGGGTTTTATTTTTTTGCCTCTTTCCAGTTCCTGGATCTGACCCATGCATCTAGTCTCTACACTCAAAAAAACTAAAAGTGCTCCGACTTAAGCTTGCGGAGATGAGGGCCTGCACTCGACAGAGGATGGATCTCTGGCATAGATCCATGAACTGGTCCTGCCCCTGCTTTTCTTTCCCCTATCCTGAAGCACCCCCACCTGCAACTCCTACCCAGACCACAAAGCTTGTATGCATTGTCAAGTGGCTTACCGAGGGGAAAGGCTCCCCACCCCTCTCTACAGTAGTTGTATTGTACACGTGTGAGAAACAGAAAGTGACCAGGCTAGTTTTAACATACAAGCTGAGTGAAATGTAGATCGGGAAAAACTAGTTGATCTAGCGGAGGTGGGCAAAGTTCTCAAGCCAAAGAGCCACATATTAAACTTTTTTATATCACCAAGGCAATCAATCGCGGCAACAGGGCAGCACAGCTACCACCAAAATCCTGCCCCCATCACATTGAAGTTGTGGCTCCCGGGTGGTCTGGTGGGTTCGGGCAGCAGCAATAGCGGCATAAGATTCTGAAATGGTGGCTTGGCTTCTCTTGCTCCTGAGGGAGCCACATGGATAAGCCCCCTAGGCTGCCATTTCTGGCAAGAGCCGCAGCACGGGTGCCCAAGAGTCAGTCATCTGTAATGAATGGGCATGTGTGCGTTTCCCAGTGTTCCCCTCACCTGTGTGTATCTTGGGTTGTAGGATCGCTAGACAGGGACCTGTCTCTAATAATTAGTAACAATTGTCAAGGGCCAGGCACACTGCTGGTGCTATATAAATGCTTAATAAATAATAATAATAATAATATTTATTAAGCAGCTCCCATTTGCCCACTTCTGTAATGTAGCAAACAGTGTACAGATTTAACAAAAACATTTTAATGATTTGGCATGTTGCTATTCACACAGGTAGAAATTTAAAAAAAAAAAAAAATAAATTATCTTCTAAAAATAAGATTAGGCACTGCTTGAAGGATTTAAAGCACAAATCAGAAAATATAGGATAGCTTTAAACAATATTGTAAAAATATAAAGTTTTAGAGATCATAATTATATTTTGAGCACAGTATCTTTCGACTCCTGGTATAAATGTTTGAACTGAAATAGGTTTGAGATTTCAGGTCTTTACCTTATCCTGCAGTGTCAGCACAGTGACTTTATGGACATTAAGTTTCACCGTAACCTCTGGCTTACTTGCACACACATAACAACTAGGATTTGGAGGATCCAAAGCACAAGGTACAAGCAGCTTCTTTCTTGGATTTGGTTGTTTATTCAGAAAAATCTAGAAGAAAAAAGACGGTTAAAATATATAACGAATAAGAGCTTAAGAAAAAACCCCAAAAAACCAAGAACAATTTAAAACCCACTTACTGTTCTACACTGGTCTATTTTTCCGGATAAAATCTTCAAACCCTCCAACACTATCAGGCCAGCTATTACTGCATTAGTGGTAGCTATAGCAGGGATTATGTTTCCTGCCATTGCTGCAAAATAAGAACAGACTTTGAAAGTACTGTAAAGCAAAGTCTTTCTTTAATGAACTAATGGTGCATTTTAGTCTTACATTTGATATCAAATCTGCTCTTCATATTCATACTGAAAATGTGCATCCTGAGGTTTGCAGCAGAAGTGACGAAGTCCAATGCAGATGGGTCATCCTGCCGACAAGCAAGCATTTTAGAAAACAAGTTCGTTTGCAAATATTTTTAAAAATAAAATTTCAGTAAAAACTGATTCTAGATAAATCCTAGGTACAATATAGGGGTGGGAATTCCGGTTCTCCCGAGATCCGATATTGCCGGTATTTGGTGTATCAGCAGCTTAATCTGATAAATCCAATATTTACCTGTACCGGCATACCGGATTTTTAAGATTGGTCGCGGTATCAGATTTGTTACATTGCGGCCATTGAAGTCAATAGCCGCAATGTAAAAAATCCGGTACTGCGGCCAATGTTAAAAATCCAGTATGCCGGTACAGGTAAATCCGGTACCAGGGAGATCCAATACCAGTACATCCGGGATTCTCCCTGGTGTCCCACCCCTACTGCAAACACTTTACAAGCTAAATGTTCATGACTCATGGCTAAGCCATGTGCGTTATATCTTTACCCAATATCATAAACCCCTAAGTCGATGTAAAAAGCAACTTCTTACATTTTGGGGGGACGTTTTGGAGTATGGCAAGAGAAGTAGAATCCTGAATTTACTGTTTCATAACTAATGGGTTGATTCTATACCACTTGTTGTCAATGTAAGTTTCACCACTGACTTCTACTGGAACAGGAGTCGGATCCTAAGCAAAGGCCAAATTAATTTATATATCCTTATTTTGCAAGTTACTCTGCAAAGTTGCAAAGATCTGCTAAGTAGAACTATTTGTAGGTTTAAGGATTTGTAGGGATTTTTTAAAAATTATGCTTGCAATTATATTTACTACTAATCTGACACCATAAAATGATTTCTAAAAATTGATGTATTTAACATTCAAGACATTAAAAATTTAGGCAACAGGTTACTTGTATGTGTTCACACCTAATGTGTTACGCTTCGCCCCAAGCAGAGATACTTCAGACAATATTAAAACTACCAACATTTCCTGTACAAAATAAATACATAAATAAAAAAAATCTTACTGTAGAAACTGGTCTCTTAAAAGAGATTTTCCCTCACAAACGCCATTGTTCCCCATTTTAATTTTAACAAAAGTCCACAGCATATCACATGGCTATTGTAGTGCTCTGCACTGGGCCATTACTACATGCAATAATTATTTTATTACTGTTTACACATCAAGTTATATTTGAGGGGGATTTAGAAGATATAACTAACACTGTATATATTTCATCTTTTTAAATTGTTTTACATAATCAGATGTAAAAGTGGCAAAATTGTCCAATGCTGGAAGGTCAGTTACAGTGTTTTTCAAAAACCATTATGTTAAGGCTGCTCCAATGCTCAACCTTCTACTTAATGCATGGTCAAACCTGAAGGTTCACAAGTGCAGACCGAACTTACCCTGCGCAGATGCACACACTGTGTGCATACATCCAACGCCACCCAACCTTGCTGCCACCTGACCGTGCTGCCACATGCAGTCCTGCTTCTCCCTCCGCCAGGTAATGGCGCAGTTGGGTTGCGGTGGCCTTCAGCTGTTGCACGGTGGTGTGTGCCAAGGTAGGCTCAGTCCGCACGTGTGCAGACCTTCATCAGGGCCAATGTAGTTAAGGCAATAGTATATATGCTTTTCCAACCCAAACTAGTTACTAGTCTATTTTTATTCTTAAAAACATTAATTCTAAAATCAAGCTTAAGTCTTTTACCAACTGGTGTTTGCATAGGTTTACTTCACACCTGATCAATTCCCACATTTTTGCTGAACTAACCTTATCCCATATAAGCTCAGCTCCATCACCTTTTTCAGCTAGGTGAGCTCTCAGAGTTTCAACACTCTTCGAAAACAGGCGTGCATAGCTTTTGACATATAGAACCTGTTGGTCTTTAAGGCCAAAGGAAGAGTCGTTCTGTTGATCTGATGAATTTTTCTCTTCAAAAGGGAAGAAAAAGTATTAGGACCACAAACATCTAGACATTTCTTATTAAAAACTTCCCCAGAATTATTCAATTTCAATAACTGGTGTTTTCTAACTTGAATAAAGTTACACTCTAACATTTAATAGCTGAAATATCTTAAAGCAAACCTGTACTTAAAACTGGGTCTTACAAATACTGACTTCTACCATGTCCATAAAAATCAGCTAAGACTGCTGGGAATAATTTCTGGAACTATGAAAATAACGAAAAGATAGAATAAAGATAATCCCCAACATGCGCTTCTTAATTAATAAAATTTAGACGTGGTAAAGCCATTATTTTCACAGGTATACATACAGGATTATACAATTCTCCTCTTTTGTGGGAAAAACAACCATCCCTAAGAGTTCTAAACTGGGGCTACATGATCCAGAGAGGGCAAGTCAGATTTAGAAAAGAGAATTGAGTCTTACCTGTGAATTCTCTTTCTGGAAGGGATACCAGACAGTCATTACTTTGGGGTTGTTCCCCTCTTCACCAGCAGGAAACAACAACAGAAACTTTTAGAGTATGGACAGAGGGGACAATCTTCTGTGTTGTCTCCAGTAAGTCCAACAGCCAAACAACTACATAAACAGACTAAATAACTTGCAATTAACTACAACATTTTGCGTATAGGGTTGTATTAAATATCCTCAAGAATTTATTTATGTTTTTTACTATGTTCACGATCGTCAGGACTCCCCATCTTGCAACGCCCTTTCTGTCTGCTTGTCATGGACGGGGACTGTCCGGTATCCTTTCCAGAAAGAGAAGTCACAGGTAAGACCCAATTCTCTTTTCTCCTTGAGATACTGGACAGTCATTACTTTGTGGATGTACCAAAGTAGTAGTTTACTCATTAACTGGGAGGGTTTAGTTAGTTTATTCTAGACAAACAGCAAGTCTCTCCGGCCAAGTGCAGCTTCGGACAAGTCTTGAGTATGGATCTTGTAAAGTTTAACAAACGTGTGCAGAGCCCTTGTGTGAAAAGCTGCAGAGGTGGCTGCACCCCAACCGAACCGAGTTGACCCAAACATTATTTGGGGGAGTGTTACCAGAAGCCTTATAGGCTTCAACAATGCACTGAGTAACCCATTTAGAGTGTTTTTAGACAAGCACCTCCCCACCCACTATACACGTTGCAAGGCTGCAGTGGTGCCCTATGGGAGCCCCACAACATGTATAATGGATGGGAGGTGGGTGGGGAGGTGCTTGTCTAAAAACACCCTTATATATCACTGACTTTGAGGCTTTCTTCCCTTTAGAACCAGTCTTAATGGCTACAAATAAGGCTGATGGTTGTCTAAATTCAGATGTTCTGTTTTAAACAATTTTTAGCGCCCTCCGTACATCCAATTGATGCCACTGTTTTTCTTTTGGGCGCTTGGGTTTTGGACAGAACAGAGGGAAATTTATTTATTTGTCTGTCTATGGAAAATGGTGTTCACTTTTGGTAAAAAGGCCTGGTCCAACTGAAACACCACTGAATCCTTATGAAAAATACAGAAATTTTGATCAATAGATACCGCACCCAATTCAGACATCAACGAGCAGATGTTACTGCCACTAGGAAAACTATATTTAGGGTAAAAAGTACAAGACCTCCTTTAGTGGTTCAAACGGTGCAGTTGTCAAGGCCTTTAAGTATTCAATTCAATTTCAATATATTGGCATAAGCTCTCACTTTAGCTACAACATAGGAATAAATATACATAGTAACAATAATAATAATAATAAAAACATCTCTACAACTTAAAATAAATATAAATACATCATCAAAACATCCCAGAACTATCAAAATTCCTATCCATAATTTATTTTAAAATAATTAGGGCCTTTAGTAACAAGTTCAGGTTCCATGACACAAACCTATTGACTACCTGAAGGGGTATCAGTTTGGAAGAACCTTTTATGTGGGAATGTCCATAATCTTCAACCCCCTGGCTGCCAGGAAAACTGAGTCAAGGGCTGCTACCTGTCCACTTAAGGTATTGGATTTTAAAACCTTTTCTAGGCCAGCCTGCAGAAACCCCAGGATTTCTGGTATCCCTGCTGAACTAGGGTCCAGTGACCTACTACCACACCATTCCCGAACAATTCTCCAGGTGGACTGGTAGATCGGCCTAGTGGAGCCCCTCCTAGATGAAAGGAGAGTGTTGAGGACCGAGTCTGAGTATCCAAGATGTTTCAGTGCTTGGCACTCAATTTCCAAGTAGTCATTCTGAGCAGCCCAGCAGAAACTGTAGCGACTTTGCTATGGACAATTCCACTAGATTGGAAAAACAAGATGGAATTATTTTATTTCTTTATATTTGTATTTCTACCCCGCCCCTCTTGTATCAAGCAACTCAAGGCAGCTTATAAAATAATTATATATATATATATATATTTTAAAATCTGCGTTTTCTCCCGCCTTATCTATATCATAGTCCTCCCTATCAGAGGGAATGGTGGAAAAGAACAAAATAGTGCAGGTGGCCATTCTTGTGAAAGTGCATCTGTGGCCAGGGACCTCTGGTGTCTGGTTCTCAAGAAGAATAGCAGGAGTTGCGTGTTTCCCCCCGGATGCAAACAGATCTACCTGCGGGCTCCCGAATTCCTCTGCTGCCATTTGGAATGCCTCTCAACGCAGGGACCATTCTCCGGAGTCTAGCTAGTATCTGTTGAGCCGATTAGCTGACACACTGTCTGTCCCCTTTGATGTGTAGTGCCCCGAGAAAGGAAATGTTCGCCTCTGCCCGTGCTAGAAACCTGGTTGCTTCTGCATGTAGGCTGAGTGACTTGGATCCCCCTTGATTGTTCAAGCTTGCTTTCGCTGTTGTGCTGTCTATGTAGATTAACAGATTTTAGTTAGGTGTCTATTATCACCCCCAGGTACTCCAGGCATTGCACCAGGTTTAGTTGGCTCTTTTCGTGATTTATCACAAGCCCATGGCTCAAGAGGTATTCTATTGTCCCGTTTAAGTCCCTTACTGCTTTCTTCCTGGACAGAGATTTAATGAGTAGGTTGTCAAAGTAGGGATATACATGGATTCCCCTCTAACCTTAGGTTGGCAATTAATGGTCTTGGGACTTTCACAAACGTTGGGGGGGTGGGGGTGAGTGCCAGCCTGAACGGAAGAGCTTTGTACTGCCAGTGAGCCTGGTCAAACACAAACCTGAGTCATTTTTGATGGGACAGCCTCGCTGGTACATGAAAGTAGGCTTCCTTCTGGTCCAGAAAGGTTAGCCAGTTGCCCTGTGATATTGCCTGGCATATAGTCTTGAGAGTTTCCATACAAAACCTCCTGGGTCTGAACTACCTAGACCTCTAAGTCCAGGACCTCTCTCCAATCTCCCATTTTTTGGGGCACTAGGAACAGAATGGAGTTCAGTCCTTGGGTTTCCTCCCCTGTGGGGATGGGTTCTATTGCCCCCATTTTGTGCAGCCTGGAGATTTCTTGTAACACTGACTGGTGCTTGGTTTGCTTCGACAACACAGGGGAGATCATGAAGTGCTGGAGGGGCAACCTTTTCAGTTCTATGGAGAATCTTTGTGATAACACCTCCAGGAACCAAGAGTCTTCTGAGATTGATTCTGCCCAAGTTCTTGAGGACTGAAGCCTGCTCGTTATGGCTCTGCCCTGGTGTATCTAAGTCACGGTTTTGTGGCTGGCTTCCTCTCTGAAAAAGAGGAGGTCCCTGAATATCTGTATGCAGGGCAAAAGGGTTTCTTCTTTGCCCCAAATTTTTGCAAAGTATGTTTCTTTGCCTTATCATTTGCATCCACTAGGACCTTGTCCGAGCAGGTGCCCAATAACTTAGTGCCCTGGTAAAGTCCCGAAATGAGGGGATTCTTGGCTAGAGTCCCTCCAGGAAAGCAGCCTGAAGTGGAGCCTGGCTATCATGTTAGCAGCTACTGCTCTGGAGGCCCATGACAGGGTATCTGTCAATGCATCTCCCAATGCATCCATCCCGAGCTGCTGTTTTGCAGGAGGGTGCGGGATAAAAATATCCTGAAATAATGAAAAATCAATAAATAAAATAAAGGCGATGGCCAATAGGATCCCAGAGGTCATGAATTTGGATCTTTTGTCAGATATGGTTGGGTCCTGAACTTCTTGGAACCAACTGATTAGTCCCTTGCCACAAAGGAAGCGATGGTGGCCAAACCGAGTACCGTAGAGGAGGCCGCAAAGTCCCTCCTTAGAGTGGACTCTATGCCCTTGTCTATGGAGTCTTTTTAGTAATAGTCCCCCTCGGTGAGAAAGACTGTCTGTCTTGCTAGTGAAGCCACTGCTGCATCCACTTTAGAGTGTGGAAGAGAGCTTCCTTCCATCTTGAGATTAAGTACAATTCCTGGGTTTTTGTCGTTCTTAGGACCCTGCCTGATTGCTTCTATTCCGAGATAGCCTTCTGGACTTTCTCCTGTAGCTGTAAGGTCTTAATCTGCCTCATCGTTCTTCCCTATAGATAACAGGGAATTCTTTATCCTGATCTGGCAGTTTATAGGCTGTTTTGTCGGGAATTTGGCCTTCCTCTAGTAAGGAATCTGACTCTGCCTGACCTTCTCGGTCTGATTCCCTCACATCTTCCTCTTCCAACAACGACTCCTTTATTAAAAGCAGGTGCTTATGCCCTTTATGCCCCCTTTTCCTTTTTGGGATGAGCTGGGGGGTGGGGGGAGGAGGTGTGAGGGTGAGTCCTCTGAGAAGACCCTTGGGGAGGCCAGCAGGCTTCCAAGGGTGGGTTTGGTGGGATGTTTTCCTTTTCCCACCATTTTTGATTTTCCTTGCAAGAGGATTTCTTTGCAGGGAGTGTTGAGAGCGCTTTCTTTTGGAGCCCTGGTGCCCCCTGCCTTGTTCAGGGACTCTAATATTTTCCCCAAGACCATCAGGTAAAGGTTTTGTGACCTTTTCTAGTGGGAGGCAGAGAGTTCTTGGGCCCCTGTGCTTTCCTGTTCCCTGGGCTGCTGAGCAGCGGTGCGGAGTTTCCTCGGCACCATCTCACTTCTTCCTCCAAACGCTCCCGGGCACACAAAGGGGGAGGGAAGGGATTAGGGCTCTCTCCGGGTTCCCAGGCCTCAGCACAGGAGGAAGGGCGTGGGTTACTCTGCGCTCCTGGGCCTCCTCGTGGGAGAGGAATGTGGGCTGGTGCCTAGTCAACTAAGCAACTGGTGAACTTTATTCAATTTGATTTTGTTTTCCTGGAGTGATAGATGCGGCTCTCACGTTGGTTTTGGTTTGTTTTATTGTATTTTACGGTTTGTTTGGTTTTAAATATTCTTTGGTTATAGCAGAAATTGCCAGATACTTTAAAGATTAAATCTATCTAGTCCCCAGGCCTCAGCGTAGGTATTGGCCATGGGCAGTGGACTGGGCCTCAGCTTGTGTTCTGGCTGTGGGCAAGAGGAGGGGGATGGAGAGATTTACAGTCCCAGCCCTTGCTGCTGTGGGTGACCTGAATTGCAGCCTCTTGATGCACCAGTGCTGGAGATATCGGGCAGCTTAGGCAGGTCCCCCAGCCGCTCTCTGCTGCAGTTCTCTTGCCTGTGAGGGAGAAGCCTTTTCTTCCTTGTCCAGAGCCGGGTTATATTAATGAAACTGCTCCAGTGGCTGATTAAATTTGCTCCTAAGGGAGGAGCTGAAGAAGCTGCTCCTGCTGTGCTCTGAGGGAGAAACAAAACTGGAGACACATGGAGGAACGCCCCTCTGTGCATGCTCCGGAAGTTTCTGTTGCTGCCTCCTGCTGGCGAAGAGGGGAACAACCACAAAGTAATGACTGTCCGGTATCACAAGAAGAAAGGCATTTCTACACTGCATGCAAACAGGCTAACCCTAAAAAAGGCCACAATTATGCTAAAAATAAATACATTAAAAGAGTTAATGCTTGAAGACCACGTATTTTACAGTTTGTATAGGTGAATTCTGCAACAGAAAGTTTGTCTTAGTGTCATACAAGAACAAAAAAGCCTACCTTGATTCTGTATTTCATTCCAGTCCAATGGCACTGGAGGTTTCCTTTTCCTCCAGAGCTTATCCATGGTTAGCAGATATCTGATGTCATCTTTGAAAAGCTAGGAAACAATC
Organism: Sphenodon punctatus; assembly: GCA_003113815.1. NCBI lineage: Eukaryota > Metazoa > Chordata > Lepidosauria > Sphenodontia > Sphenodontidae > Sphenodon > Sphenodon punctatus. The sequence continues at coordinate 3,486,315 of QEPC01005157.1, forward strand.
ATAAAAATATTTTTAAAATGTTTTTTTTCATTAACAATGTAGGTTGTTAAAAATTAGGATGAAAAGGACATGCACGATGTCCTTCACAGAGGTACTTTCAAGAAGATAATGACTAAAACTATCTTGTTTTAGATAGTTTAGATAACCTGCTCCTCACAACGTAAGAGTGAGGAGCTCAATGCTTCTCCCTCATTAAGTATCCTTTCATCACTGAGAGCAGCAGGAAGCAACAATTCAGGGTTAGAGTGGCAAGATCATAATTTTAAAATCTGGCTGCTAACTCAAACTATTCAACTAGAATATTTTGGCTTAAGCTTACAGTAATTCAAACACTTCAAGCTAAAACTCCTGAAGGATGGTTATTATGAGCAAAACTCCTACCTTGGTGAAAAGCTTAACTGGATCATATCCAGTTGATTTAGCCCACTCCTTAGTTGAAACACGTTTAATATCACCATCTTCGCTAGATGCTCTTGCTCTGGCCTCTGCTTCTGCGGGCTCCCCTGTAATTAATACTCCAGTTACATATTTTAAAAATAGAACATTAAATTGTGGCCCAAAATATATTCTGTTAGAGGATACAGCTCTAGTTACTTAAGGAATATAACTAAACATCACCTGCCTTTGGTGTGCGAGTTTTCCCCCTCCCAAAATCAATTGGCCTATCAGAGAATCCAAAAGGAGAAGTTCTCAGCATCATTCTCATATGAATAGGGATTAGCTATTAATTTGCTATCAGAAAGCTAGCTGTAGAATTTAAAATGTGCTGAGTTGATGATTAAAACAAGTGATACACAAATGATCTACTGATGAATGTCGCACTCACAGGCAGCTTCAGGATCAGCTCTGTCAGGGGAGACTTCTTGATCAGCATCTTCTTCTCCAAACTACTGACTATGTAACATTTATAAAAAACAAAAGAGCAACAAAAACGCATTATAAGATACTGGTTAAAGACTTAATTATTTTCTTATTGGGACAGTCCTATAAAGCCTACCATTAAAAACGTATGATAGATACATTAGTTATTCTATTCTGTTCTTTAAAGCTTGATCCTCTAGTAGTTAATGTGTGTGCCGTCAGTCCAAGCACCAGCCCCATTCACTTCAGTAGGTCTCACATGAATGCTGACAGAATACACATTAGCTGCTGGTAGATCCAACTGCTTATCTACCAAAATGGCTTCAGCATTCTTAGAGTCTGAGCTCCACTTAGCAAAAAATTATTTTTAATATTCTAATAGCTCCCACAAGTTAAACTTTCTATAGCTTGGAATTCTGATGAGTTTAACTGGACTTCAAAATGATAAAGTATTGAAGAAAGCACACTCCACCAAGCTACACTTAGAATGTTTAATTCACTTTAAGGAAAAAAAAAACCTATAATCTTCTTTTGTGTGGAGCTGGAATACAGTGAGGAATAGTATTCTGGAAATTGTTGCACACAGTTTGAGAAGTGAACTAGTCCCATCCCACAGAGGGTTTATGAAATTTCCAGCTTTCTGGTGAAAAGAAGAAATTGTTCATCTTATGGCTGCTTTGGTTCAAGGGCTCATTTGAAATTTGGATCTATCAAAAGCCACCTTTTTCCAGTTCCAGTTCAATAGCAAACTTCCCAGGCTTTCTTTGTGATAACAAGCATAAGAATTCTTAGGGTTTGCTCTATCAAGTGATAGAGGTTGGGTAGGCTATCAAAAGGTTGCCATCTGTTCTTCAAAAGCGGTAAAGCTAGGACAAAAAAGCAAGATGCTGTTAAATATTCCTTCTTTGGTGCTGGCAATTAATTCAGAAGCTTGAAAACACTGTGCTTGGTGGTCATTGGCTGCAATCCTGAATCCACTGAAGTCAATGGCAAAACTCCCCATTGACTTTCATGGATGAGGATCAGCATCATTGTCTTTAAAACAAAGTCTGCTTACTTGAACAAATACTTTGCCCACACGATGCAGTGGATAGGTTCGGATGGAGTGTTGCGAATTGTGCAGCCTGGAAAAGTCTTCTGGGTTGGTTTAGGATGACACTCATAGCACTCTGTCACTCCCTAGAAAAAATTACATATTTACTTACGTAACTGAAGTTTTCATTATAAGAAGGAAGCAACGCTTTATCCATCCTAAAGAACATCTCCCAACCTGTAGTGCCCAAGAGAAGCCATAATTCAAACGAGAACAGAGTTACATCATCTCACCTTTTTGATAACAGTTACTTGCCCAAGGTAGCCTGCAGTTCCACTCTCTATAAGAGGGATATCAGCAGCCAGACACATCCTATTCACATGGTTACGTGCAGCTGGAAGATGAAGAAATGTATTTAAGTGGGAATATGAATATTAGCTAGAAAAAAAGCTGGTGGCTTCCGAAAGGCTAGAACCCATTCTTCCGCATAATCTGTCTTCATCTACCCGATTTCATCTATATTTATTTGAATTTCTACCCTGCCCTTCTCCTAAGGCTGAGGGGCGGCTTACATAATAAATAAAACCTCATTAAAAACCCACCCTCACTCTTAAACCCTCCCACCTCAACCCTTACCCCACCTGTCAAATGTTTTACAAAAAAGAGAAGTTTTGCACTGCCTCCAGAAAATGCTCAGGCTCGAGCTCTGATGGGTCTCCAGGGGGAGTTCCATAACATAGGGGCAAACAAGCAAGGATGCCTCATCGTACGAACAAGATTAGATGCCACTATGGCCGTTTTTACACGGTCCTGGGTGGGTGGGGGTGTCGGTGCGGCCGGTGTAGGTGGGTGTGTGCCCGCTAACACGGACACATGCCCACCTCCACTCACGGAGCTTCTTCCGTTCTGTCGGAGGGCTCCGTGGGTGGAGATAGGTGTTGGTGGGTGTGTGGCGGGAGCACGCATGCACAAACACCTGACACGGGTGCACATCCACCGCACACCCATCCCCCCAGCTACTGGTGGCCAGTCCATGTAAAGACGGCCTTTGTACCTCTCTCATCTCTCTCTTTGTTAATTCAATATACCAACAACTGTGTACAACAGCAGCCTATGAATATATCAATATTCATTTTCAAAGCATAAGTTATACAAACATTAAATTGCTCTTAAAGCACTCCCAGTAAAGGAGGTCAGCATCAGGCTCATTTTCAAGTAGCTGAGAGAGATTGGGCAGTTTGCTTGAGGTGGTCATGAATGTCCAGATCAGAACTCAGTACCGCCTCCCTACCTCAACAGTCAGGTTGAATTTTTCTGTTCTCAGAAATAAAGCCATACAAAACTGAAATCTCACCTCTGTTATCTAAAGCATTCATAACCAATGTAAACTGCCGGAAAAATTCTACATTATAGTCAGGGCTGTAGAGAGAGAAAAAGAACACTCTTGTCAAGTAATTATGATTGGTTATGACACAAGAGAAATTGTACACATGCTCTATACGAGGAAAGGATATCTACCAGATAAACTTATTACGTGCCTGTGCACTTGTCACACTCTTTTTGAAATGGACAGAAGACTGGTGGAAGAACTGAAATCCAATATCTTACAATTCTACGAGTTTAAAAAGCTTATTTTATACCAGAGTGGAGAACCTCAGGCTGGTGGCTAAATATGGTCCACAACTAGATTTTAAGTGACCCCTTTCCCATTCCTGGATCTGGTCCGTGGATGTACCCCAAGCACTGAAAGACTGAGCTCAGGTTAAGGGAGGGCATGCACACAAGGGGAGGGGACGGATGCATGATCTAGACCCTCCTCTTCCTGAGTGCCCCCCTTAGATACCCCGCCCACAACTTCTTTGTTGTCCAGAAGCTGGTACTTATTTTCAAAGTGGCCACTGGGAGGAAAAAAGTCCCTCCTCCCCTCCCCAACCACCTCTCGTTTAAAAGAAGATTGTCCAAAGTTCTCAAGTGCTCTTAACTTGAGATGTTTTAAAAACAGAAGCGAAGGCAAACGTACTTCATGATGCTGTCATGATAAGCTATAATATTAGCTTCGGGATAAAACTGTAACACACTCTCTTTGGCAACCTGAAAAAAAACAACTCAGTTAGCAACCCAACATTTCTACCTATTTGTTCAAGATACAGCTAAGTTCATACTTAAAGCTACATATTTAGACTGGCTTTATGATTTATTTTTCTAAACGTTAAGAAACATAAGTCAATAGTTAATGGATTCAATTAATCATTTTATGAAACAGACATGAATATACAATAGACTATGACTGTATTTAGTACTTGTATGAATCCCATGCTTTTATGACAGATCCAACATGTATGTTTTTCTAACCTACGACATAAAAATGTTTCTGCACTTTCAGTTTAAAAATATTTTCTTCACCTGTGCTTTTGATCTTCCAACATGCTTCTTCTGAAACAGGAATTGTCTATTGAGATTGCTGACATCAATAGTATCCAGATCAATCTAGAAGTATATAAAAGATAACTTAATGGAATAAAAATTGCACATCAATTTGACATATAATCAAATAGCATATACATTAAAACAGTACAAAGTTTCTTCATATCATCTTCAGAGAGTAGTTTTTAGATTCATTGTATCATCAAGAAACATTCCTTATATTTATGAATAAACATGTTAAAAGCAGACTTTGCATTAACAGAAGTTCATGATTTAACTAATCTCCTCACTCAGCTTGTCCAAGTATGTTACTGTTTAGAAAACACTACCCAAGCCTTTTGAAGCATAAATATAATACACAAGCTCAATGCATATTTATATGTACGAGACTGAAATTACTATAGTTTCAAGGGACCAGGAAAAATGCAGAGCAGCACACTGATTGTGAAACAAATCTTTAGAATGGAACGTGCACCATTATCATATCTGAGAGAGCACATGCATGTACACCCGCTCCCTCCTGCAGCAACTGTAATCAATGTTTAATCAACAAGTAATCAATGTTGAACTGATCCAGGGCACAGAATTTGCAGCCGCCTGGGAGCCATTGGCGCCCAGAAAACTGAGGCTGGCAATTGGTTCAGGGGTGTAGTGGGGCAAGAACAATTTAATATCAGAATAAGGAGCTACCTCATGCTCAGCCCAGGGAAAACTGAGGTGATGCTGGTGGGAAGGGACAGCTGATAGGAGGATGCCCTTGCCCCCTCGGGCCCCTGAATGTGGTGGGGGTCCGGGTAGAGGTAGTAGGTAAAGAACTTGGGCATCATTTTCGACCACGCTCTGTCCATGAAAAGTCGGGTATTGGACGTGGTGCGGAAATGCTTTTTCCAACTACACAATTTGTGTAAGTTACACCCTTATTTATCCCAGGCTGACCACACCACAGTGACCCATGCCTTGGTGACTATGAGACTTGATTTTTGTAATTCCCTTCTTTACGGGCTACCAGCAGTCCTTATCCGTCGCTTGCAGCTTGTTCAGAACGTGGCCGTGCAGTTGCTTACTGGTTTGGGCAGCCACAATTATATCACGCCCGCCCTGCGTTCTCTGCATTGACCGCCTGTAGAATGACAGAGTTTACGATCAGGCTGCTGGCTTTCACGGTCCTGAACGGTTTACGCCCTGGCTAGGTTGGAGACCTTCTTCTGGCAGCTCACACGGATGGGTATCTGCGCTCAGGAACCACCCGCTGTCTGGGGGTTCCACTGTCGCGTCTTAAGTCAGGGGGCAATCGGGATTTTGCTGTGGTGGGCCCCTTGGTGTGGAACTCGCTCCCGCTGGATGTTTGTCTCGGTTCCTCCCACCCCCACACCTTTAAAAGCACCTGAAAACATATTTGTTTTCTAGGTGCTTTTAGGATCCACTGCTAGTCTCCCTTACTGTATTTTGCCTCCCTATTCCCTTCCCAAATCTTACAGTTTTTAATATCCTTTTAATTACTTGTTTAAAATTGTTTACATTGTTTTTTTAATGTAAGATGTGAAGTGCTCCGAGTGCCAGGAAGACAGTGGCCGCTAGACAAATAAAATTATTATTATTATATTTATTATAAAATCTGGCAACTGAATTTTTTTTGTACCATCACCAGAATTAACAGAATAAGCAAGATTCAGGATGTTTTCAGACAAGTGCCTCCACACGCATTACCCACTAGTTACCCATGGCAACCAGTGGATAATGTCTGGGGAGGCACTTGTCTGAAAACACCCTTGGAAGAACTAGAAAGCATATGCCAATTCAAGCCATAGAAAGCAAAGGGCGGGACTAAATGGGAAGTTTTCACAATGGAGAGATGTAAAAAGGGGTGTGCCTCAGGGATCTGTATTGGGACCGGTGCTATTTAATGTATTCATTAATGATTTGGAAAAGGGTGTTAAGAGCGAATTTGCAGATGACACCAAGTTATTCAAGGTAGTTAAAACACGAGCAGACTGTGAGGAACTGCAACAGGATCTTACGACACTGGGTGCCTGGGCATCTAAATGGCCAATGAGATTTAATGTGGTCAAGTGCAAAGTGATGCACGAGTACACAATGCTGGGTTCCTAAACTAGGAGTTACCACTCAGGAAAAGGATCTGGGGGTGGTTGTGGACAATACAATGAAATCCACGGTGCAGTGCGCAGCAGCAGTCAAAAAAGCAAACAGAATGTTAGGAATTATTCGGAAGGGGATAGAAACCAAAACTGAGGATGTCATAATGCCTCTATACAAATCAATGGTGCGACCGCACCTCTAAAATTGTATGCAGTTCTGGTCGCCCCATCTCAAAAAAGACCTAGCTGAACCGGAAAAGGTACAGAGAAGTGCAACAAAAATGATCAAGGGCACGGAAGGGCTCCCGTATGAGAGGCTTGGTAGGTTGTGACTCTTCAGTTTGGAGAAGAGACGACTGAGAGGAAATAAGATAGAAATCTATAAAATCATCCGTGGTGTGGCGCTATTAAACAAGGAGCAGTTACTTACCCTCTCAGCTAGTACTAGAACTCGGGGATACTCCATGAAACTCATGGGTGGAAAGTTTAAAACAAATAAAAGAAAATATTTTTTCACTGAGCGTATAATTGGATTGTGGAATTTACTGCCAGAGGTAAGGGCCAGTTCTATAGCTGAGTTTAAAAGAGGTTTGGACAAGTTTCTGGAAGATAGGTCCATTAGCAGCTATTAGCCAGACAGGATCAGGGAACATGATGGGAACTGGGGGAAAACAACAGGGAATGGATCCCCCATTGTGACCTCTTGGGTACTTCTCCCAAGCCACCGTGATTGGTCACTGTCAGAGACAGGATGCTGGAATAGGTGGACCATTGGTCTGACCCAGTATGGCACTTCTTATGTTCTTATGACATTTAAAAAGTTAATTCTAAAAGAGATGTTACAAATTCTGAAATTTCTACATGCTTTAGAATAAATTTAGGCCCCAATCCAACTAAAATTTCATGCATGTTTAACTTTACTTTAGTACTTCCATTTCAATAACAAAGTGCACCTTGCAAGTCTTTTTGAATTGCTGCCTTAGGGGTACCATACATATTGGCCCCTTTCACACAGACACTGATAGAATACATTTTATTATACATGTTGCAGGGCACCCACACCTGCAGTCCTGCAACAGGTATAATAAAATGTAACACCCATTTGTGTGAAAAGGGCCAATGTCATTCGACATTTTCTTACCCAATGTTTTTAATCAACGGAATGCAAAAATTACTGGTCTACTTAAAGCTACACACTTAATATATGATGGAACAAAAATTGATTATAATTAAAATTCAGGATTAGCAATTATCTTAAGCAGCTGATCAGTGTCAGAATTTTTTCAAGTTTTTTGTTGCAAGTTTCAGTAAGACACCCAAATAAGAGCAGCAGCTCTGTGATGAGTCTGTGCTCAGCAGGAAAGTGCAACATGAAGAGGGGACAGGCTTTCAGAAGCGCATAACTTCTAAACCGTATGACAGCATCTTCTAATGTGCCTTTTTTGTTGCTCATTTTTTTCCATTTGAAAAAGTCAAAAACTTAGCACCGCTTTGAGGAGTCCCTACATACAATTTGATGATATAAAACATGACGTGTTAAAAACGTCAAACATTTTTAACACAAGGCCTGTGTGGGAGCCATAAACCATTTACTCGGGAGTAGGCCTATTGCTCGCTGCAATAGATATATTGTTTCAACGACATTTTCAAATGTGGTTCTTGACCAAATGGATTTGGGTAAAAACCACTGATGAAAATAGCCAGCTAACATGTGCCTTCATATGATGTTCTTTCATTCAGCACAGCAGCAGTCCAGAGATTAGCGTCAGGAAACAAAAGTGAAAGCACCAGCCTTAGGGAGATTGTTCCTACTACACTTGAGACTGACAGCTTTACAACCCACATGTAAAAATACAAATCACCATCTAGGTTTTAAAACAAACAACCCCCACTTGCCCCCAACACTACGATTTCAGGACATTTTACTCACCTATTAATGACACAACACTAAGCAAAAATTTAAAAGATTTTTTCCTAAGAGTTTAGGTAGTAACTGAAAAGAGACTTAGCAAGCACACTGTTTCCCCGTGAGCTCCATCGTTCTGTCAACCAGCTTTTGGAAAATTAAGCTTCTATTATGCCACGTGATGACTCATCTCCTACAAAGATACAGCTCTCTCGGCACGCATATGACATGGTTATTCAGTCAGCCAAACAACAACAAAGCAAAACTCTGATCCTTTAAAGCAGGGATGGGGAACCTTTTCTGTGCTGGCATTGACTATTACTACAAGCTCGGAGGGCCACACAGATGTTGGGGGCGGTGTGTTTAACAGGTGTATTTAAAAAAGGAGGGCCCAGATAAAAACTTGCCAAGCGGCACATTTGGCCCCCGGGCTTGAGGTTTCCCACCCCTACTTTAAAGCATTGGGCCACACAAGCCCCGTTCAGCCCCTTTGGGTCTGGAACAGCGAGGCACGCAGAGGGTCACAGGCGAGAGATTTCACTCCAGGAAAAAAGCGTGGCCGCCCGGTCAGTCCCAAAAGTAGGACACGGAACCAAAATGGATGATTTCACTCCAGCAGGTTTCAAGCCGCCCAGCACTAAGCGCAGGCGGGAACCGGGCAGAAAGCAGCGGCCGTAGTTACAGTGTATGTTTTCACCCAATGCGATGGGGGTAACTCGGGTTATTTATTATTCATTCTCTACAGGCTGCCAAGAACCGGCGCCGATCACTGACAGGCCGGGGCCATCGGAAGAGGGAGCCTTTCGCTCGTTTACCTCGGGGGTGGCCTCGCTGGCTCGCTTACCCCGGCGGTAAATTACCTCGCTCTGAAGGGCTGGGAATCCCTCCCTCCCGACTGGGGGAGCCACTAGCCCAGCCCGCAGGAGCCGCGATTCACCCGCTCCTTCCTCCCGGGTAGGGGTTGGTGGCCACTGGCATCCGTCCCTCCTCCCTCCCCTCCTCCATTTTAGGCGCTTCTTTTTCAAAGACTCCCTCAGCGCTGCCGGGACCACGGGCCGCTCCTCCTCCCCGTTGTGCGGCCCCGGAGCGCGGAGAGGCCCGTCTGAAAACAAAGGGGCAGGAGAAGGGTTTCCCAGGCGGCGGCGGCGCCCCGGTCCCAGCTCCCCATCCCGGGCCCGAGCCCCGGCCTCCCACGCTGGCCCCCGGGCCGTACCACGTCGATGTTGCTGAAGCCGGTGAGCACCAGGTCCTTGAGCAGCTCGCAGCCGATCCCGCCGGCCCCCACCACCAGCAGCCGCGCCCCGGCGACGGCCTCGGCCAGCTCCCGGCGCAGGGCCCCGCACACCGGCACCGACATGGCGACAGCGAGCGGGGGAGGGGAACGGAGGCGACTCCGCGCGGCGGCTTCTCCTCCTCCTCCTCCGCGAGAGCGCCGGGCCTCAGGCGGGACAACGAGGGGCCAAGCCCGCGCCAGAGCAGCCACTGCGGCTCCCGCGCCTCACTCAGCAGCGGCCCCTGCCGGCGGGGAGGGGAGTGGCCGCTCGCCTCACAGGAAGGACGGGGGCTGGAATGCGCGGGAAACTTGGAATCTCCCCCATGCCGAGTGGGTCCCTGGCTGGCAGCAGCCGGGCAGCGGGACAGGCTCACGCTACATTGGCAAACAGACACCCGTGGGGCTTCTTCACACAAACCTTGTCCCACGGGGGAAAGTACCCCGTTCACTCCAGGGCAAAGTCATCGAATCTGGCGGTTTCTACCTCAAATTACCCCCGTCTCCCCATCGCTGTTTAAATGGGGGGGGTGGGGAGTTACATGGGCCAGGATGGGTACGTGCCCCTACCCACACCCCACTCGCTCCTGTCCCCGCACAGCGCAGCCCGTTACCCCCCCCCCCCTGCTTTGTGCCTGGGTGGGTGGTGCACAGGCCAGGGGGGCATACCCCCACCCACCCCATTTCCAGAGGGGCACCTGGGTTGGTGTGCCCCAGATTTTAAAATGGCCCGTGTTATATCACATACGGTGTTTTCGGGCAAGCCCATAACACACCAGTGGGTGCTTGTCTGAAAACACCCATAGGAGCAGCCAGGTGCAATGTTTGCTAAGAGTTACCCAGGGGTTAACTCATTTATCCTACACTCAGGGCGGGGTGCTGCCCTCACAGCAGCAGCCAAGGGGTAGATTGTGAGCTACTGGTAGATCACAAGCTAGTTTCCAGTAGATGTTGGTGTTGGGGAAGGCTGCCACCCTTTTGGAGATTGCCTCAGACAAGGAGAGCAGGATTGGCACCCTACGGCCCATCTCCGGGAAGGAGGCAGGCTAGGAAAGTTCCTCTAGTGCAGCAGGGAATTTAAATTTATTTAGATGTAAATGAGTAGGCTCTCTCTCAAGGGGAGCACTCCTCATGACTTCTAATAACAGTTGCCGAGGTGCCTTACGGCTGGGAACCAGCAGAAGGGGTTTTACTCTGGAGTACTAAAGCCAGGATTCCTCCTCGTACGTCACCTAAGATTGGCACCTGAGTCAAGTAGATCACATGGACCATAAGCATAGCCACCCTGTTCCTAATAGTTCAGCAAAACTGAGACTAGAGGCACGGGGGGAAGTGACACTTCTCTTACAGACCTGATGGTTGATATAGTTAGAACACCACCCCTGCCCATACTTCTGAGAAGAAATTACCCAAGGGAAGGGTTGCCCCTTCTCTGGGGTTCACCAGGCGAGACTGGATTTTGGGACTAAGGGTCCAGCCTAGATCCTGACTTCTGGCTAATTAGAGGCAGGGCCCCCATCCCCAAGGGATTATAATCTAGGAGGGGCGAGGTGTTGATAAAGGAGACTCTAGATTATACCAGGTGGGTGTATTCTGCCTGTTTATTAGGTGTTCACCACCACACCGTCCACAAGACATATAGGCCCCACTGCAATGATGGTTTAGTGCTAGGTCCATTACTGGTGTTACATAAAAATTAAAGACAATTGGTCCTGCACAAGCTGGCATTTTAAACATGCATTAGTGAAATCATTAAAAATGCATTTTTAAAGATACATTTTTTTAAAAAAAATTCTAAATCAAGAAATGTTTATATCAAAAATTTGATTACACTCATTCTCACAAGAATAAGGCGTTTGCAAGGACACTTTACAAGCACTACCAAGTATGGGTTAACCTAACATCAAGTAAAGCAATTTAGAAGATAAGAAATCAATTACATTTCTAGGTACTTCTGAGCACCTCTCCTTTCTAGTTTTTCCCAATGTAGTCTGAAATCACAAAAAAACCTTTCCCAGTTACCTGCCTTGAGCAACTACATGGTATTCTATCACTTTACTGCTTGCTACTCCCAAGCAGAGTTCAGTGAAAAAGGCATAGAAAATGTTTAGTTCACAGGAATTCACACGAGAGCCTCATCCTATTAATATACTTAGGATGAAAGTTGGTACAAAGGGGGAAATGATATAACAAGAATGCATCTTTTTAGACGTACATCAACTGAATGACAGGTAAAGATAAAAAAATACAAAAAAGCCTACATTTATATGATTGAATAATCTCTGTGTAAATTTCAGAACTTTTAGCAAAGTAGAATCCTAAACTAATTATGTTCTAGTAATGATGCAAAAGCAAATCTAGAGTGCACTGAGTAAGCTTCCTGCTATTTCTTGAAAGCTTAAAATTAGTGATACGTGAAACTTGCTGGAATACATAATGCTAGCCAAGACCAGCAAATATTGTGTGTGCACAAATTTGTATGGAAATATCGGTATTCACTTTCCACCACAGTAGTTCTGGAATTTAAAAACAAAAACAACCCAACTACCAAGACTCCCTATCACCAGATGAGTTGGTCAGCAGGCCTTTATTAGGCAAGATTTAATTAGGCAAGATTTAAATACACACACACACACAAAATAAAATCATTCTGGATTTCTTAAAAATAAAGTTTTATTTGTACAAAGTAATATGCTCTAGTTAAATAACTGCTGATCTGGATCTTCTTGTATAAAAAGGAATTCCTCCACTGGATGCTGTATATCTTGCCAACAGCTTTTCTCACATGTGTAAATCATAACCGTCCCAAATTCCACTGACAGATCTGTAAAAGGCAACATTTAAAGATTTCAGGACATGTATTTAATGCTAAAGGGTTTAGGGACAAGTAATCTGAACAAATAACCAGCTATGTAGCACCTTTGTTTATGGACAATTCTAGAAACACGGCCCCTCTCCAAAAATAGTAAATAGAAAAATTAATTATGCTGGGGTCAAGTAGGGCAGGCAGGCAATTTTGAAACATCTCTCGGATGCTACTTAGTGCCCACGCCTGCAAGCATCTACATGCACATGCAGCTTCCATTCATTGTGATCCTTATAACTACCTGTTTGGGGAAAGAGTTCTCTGAAATGCACTAATATCAAGTTAAAATAAACAACCTTCCCAGGCCATATGGTCCTTTAGGATGGCATGATAAAGGCCAATCCAAACACTTTAAAGGCCAGCCTGTTAACATTTAAAAAAATAAGCCTATTTTCTTGCGGTTTTGAACATTCAATTCCTAATTTCCAGTTGGAATACTGCTACAAGATAAATACTGTTCAGAGAAATGGGAGTTTTCCAGATTCCTCATGTAAAAGCACCCAGAACAGTACGAATCTCCGATTTAAGAGTCTTGGGGCTCATACACACAACACTCTTTTGGAGTGCAGAGAGGCACAAATCCACACCGAGTGTGGTATCCGATCTTCTACTATCTTCTGTGCTCCTTCATGACCCCTGTTCTTTGCCAAGTGGTGAAATGCAGGGAAGTCAGCAGCTGTGTGAAAACATGTTGCTACTGAACACAAACACAGAGTAAGGGGTTAAGTGTGTTTTGTGAATGAACCCTTAGTAAACAAAAGATTTATCTTGCAAGATAACCTCTTCATTAGGCAGCATCCTTTCTTACAAGATTCCAAAAGAATAATTCACTAGACGGTAACCTCCAATTTTAGCTGGTTCCCCAAATGGCCACTTAAAAAACCCCACCTTAGTTCTTTTTCTGCTCCCTGTGTATTTTAAGTACCTTTTACCGCATTTTCTGCAACAACACAATTATCAAAAAAACACACGAGGGTCTAGCTTTAAGTTAAAACTGGGGATGTTTTCACATGAGACGCCCCCATGCGTGGACACCCACCGTCCACTTGGGGGAGTGCTCATGTACATTTGGTGCATGGAGGTGTGTGTTCCCATGACACACGAGCTGCTTACAGCATCAATGCACAGGGCACTCTGGAAAAAGCCGGAGTGCCCTGTGCAGGGATGGGGTAAGAGGTGCGAGGACAGGGCGGCCATACATGGGGACACTCGCCTGAAGTTATTATTATTATTATTAACAAACATTTATATAGCGCCAGCAGTGTACCTGGCACTTTACAAAGTAATAAAATAGACACGGTCCCTGCCCCTAGGGCTTACAATCTGAGAGACAGGAGCTGGGGGGAAGATAAGGAGTTCAGTTTTAGCCATGTTGAGTTTGAGTTGACGTTGAGACATCCAGGTAGAGATGTCAGAGAGACAGTTGATGAGACGAGCTTGAACAGAGGGAGAGAGAGAAGGAGTAGAGAGATAGAGTTGAGAGTCATCAGCATAGAGGTGGTATTGGAAGCCATGGGAGGCAATGAGTTTGCCTAAGGATGAGGTATAGATCGAGAAGAGGAGAGGGCCGAGAACAGAGCCTTGAGGAACACCAACTGAGAGGGGGAAGGAGGAGGAGGCGGAGTTGGAGAGAGACACATTAAAGGAGCGGTCAGAGAGGTAGGAGGAGAACCAGTTATGGACAGAGCCACAGTGCTCCCTGTCACGGGTTGGAGGTCCAAACCCCCACTTTACCGGGTTTGAGTGAATCAGTTTCCCTTGCGCACAGCCCTCTTGAATTAGTTCCTCTCTCTGGCTAATTCAAGTCTGCCTCAGGGAAACTCCTTTGTCACCCAAGGACTGGAGATCCTTCCCGTTTACAGACTCTTTACTCTCTGGGTTCGCAAGAGCTTGAGGGCTCTTGTTGCTCACTTGTGTTCCAATGTTAGACATAGACACTTCTTCATAAAGATAAGAAGTAAGTTTATTGATTACATAAGCAAGATAGTTGATACAGAGTGGTTACTAGAAATCAAAGGTAAATATAACGCATTCCTGATCTATACTGGTAGGGGGCGGGGCCGTGCAGCGCAATGTGCGGCCGTGCGGCGCAATGTGCGGCTGCACGGCCTCGCCCCCCCCCACGCTCCCCGCCGCCCGTCCCCTGGGGTGACAAGCGGGCGCCACGGCCAATGGGGCCGCAGCGCTTGCCTGCTATGGTCATGGTTCGGAATCCCTGCGGGGATTCCGGGCCGTGGCTGCCGTCCAGACGTGACGGTCACCACAGCAGGGAATCACCTTCACCACACGACGGCCTCCGGTCCTGCCGCTTTGGCCGCTCGCGTGGTGAAGGCGATTCCCCGCCACAATTGACCGTGGTGAACATCTGGGGGGGAACATCCGTTTCCCCCAACAGACGTTACGTGGTCCAAGCCACCACGGGGAATTGACAGTGGTGGACATTGACCACGTAACGTCTGAAAACACCCTGGGTCTCCAGACTTAGAGTTGCTAGAGAGCGAAATCATCTCTCTCTCCTCATGTCCTTTCAGCCTTGCTGGCTGGCAGGCTTTCGTATGCAGATGTTCAAGATGGCTCTGGGAGAGAACTCCCCCAAGCTGACTTACTGGCTTCTTAAGTAGCCTTGTTCCCCCTTTGTCTCGGGCTATCAGCTTTTCTGTGTCCCTTTGCATGTAAGGCAATGTCTGCATTAGCATATAAATGTCTCTGGCCATCTGTCTGGCCCCCCTGTCTGGGCAATCAACAAAACTGTCTTTCCATTTCTTGGCGGTTGGTCACATGTCACAGCTGTGATTTGGGTTTTACAGTTCTTCATTGTAACATTACATACATGTGGAACCTTTTGCTTTACATATTTACCAGACTTGTAGTCTACATGTAGTCCCATGATACACGTGTGTGACCCTATGTTCCTCCGTGACACTCCCCCACATACAACACCCCCCCACACTCACCCCACGCACCAAACACATACACACACGCACCCCCATCTCATGTAAAAACACCCAGTAATAGAGATTTGTTACCTGCATCACCACTCTTGAGCATGCTGACAAGAGCCGGCATAAGCTGAAATTCAAAAACTCTATTACTTCCACAGTTACTACAGGCAGGGGCCACTCTGTTCATGTTGGATGAAGGGCAGGATATAAATAAAGGCTGGCCACTCCAGGAGTATCTAAGTGGGGAAAAAAAACACCACATAATACAATTTTAAAAAAAATATTTTTTGCAGTTAGAAAAAAAAGTTTCAGTGAAAAACAATGGATTCTTAGAAACTGAGTTTGTACCTAAACGTTATTATGCACTTATTCACAAAGTCTAGAGTAGGAATGAGACTCTGAAGATCATAAAGAAAGATGCATGGCAAAGGAGACAAATTACAAACTGCAAGCTCTGCAGTGCTCTCAAACTCCCATTCAGCGCAGCAACCTATGCTTCAGTATAAAAAGCAGTCCTAGTTTGCTCAGAGTTGAGACCACTGAGCAGCTTGGCAGTAACTGGCTTCACAGCAGAAACACTGTGCTTCTTAGTGTAGTACCATGCGTTTCTGCAGCAAAGCCTATTCTACCTGCAAACACTCGAGAGCCGCTATTTCAAGGCAGGTTCTGGTTCAATACAATGGGTATGAAGCTACATTTGTCCAGTTGTGCAAGGGGATTGCGTATGCATTAGTTGCACACCAAGGTGTTGTGCTAGATGTAAGCACGCACTGAATCCCCATTCACAGCAAGAGGCATCACGGTGAAGCATCACCGAAACCAGTGCAATGTTGCCCATAATGCATCTCTATGGCCGTTTTTGCACAGATGGCCTCCCCCTGCTGGGTGTGCGGGCGGGTATACAGTGGGGGTGGGGGCATCCATGCGAACAGTGTGGTGGCGGGGATGGGTGTCCGCCCGTGGAAACATCACGGGCGGTGGGTGTGAGCTCCCAGCACACACCCATCTTCACCCATCACCCACCCACGGAGCCATCCGAAAAAACGGAGAAGGCTCCGTGGGTGGGGATGGGTGGAGGTGGGTGCGTGCCCGTGGAAAAGGGCGCCCTCCCATCCAACCATGTCTGCAAAAAGGGCCTATACCTGGGACGCAGGCCATTTAAAATTGTCCTGTGCCCCAGATATAGACCCTTTTTGCATGAACGCGGTGGATGGGTGGGGATGGGTGTTCGGCTGCAGTGGGTGGAGGTGGGTGTGCGCCTGTTCCCACGGGTGCACACCCACCTCCACCCACGGAGCATTGGAACCCACTGTTCCGTGCACGGGTGATGGGTGGAGATGGGTGTAGTGTGGGAGCGCACACGCGCCCTCACCCATATCCCCGCAGCATTCACACAGTCACCTTGTCACGGGCTGCAGGTCCGCACCCCCACTTTACCGGGTTTGAGTGACTCAGTTTCCCTCCTAGGGACAACACCTTTGTCACCCAAGGGCCCGATCCTTCCTGTTTACAGACTCTTTATTCTCTGGGTTCGCAAGAGTTTGAAAACTCTTGTGGCTCCTTGTGTTTCCAATGTTAGACAGAGACACTTCTTCATAAAGATAAGAAGAAAATCTATTGATTACATAAGCAAGATAGTTGATACAGAGCGGTATCTAAAAATCAAAAGTAAATATAACACATTCCTAATCTATACTGGTTGAGTTCCTAGATAAGAATGTTACCCTACAAAGGTCCATAAGTTCTGGTCCATTCTCAGTCAGAGATGTAAGTGGTGCTGGTTCTTACAGAGTTTAAATCGAAGTCCCCTCTCTCAGTTCATGGTTTGGCTCAGCCCTCCTGGCTGCAGGATGTTGAGTGAGTTCCCAATCATCACTGTTCCCCTATGGGGTACAACTTCTTATATCCTCAGGAGGAAACCCCTAGTATCTTCTCGAGGTTTCTAGAATTCCTTTTGTTCTCCTATCAGCTTTCTGTGTCTCCTTGCACATAGGCAATGGCTGCCTGCATTAGCATTTTAAATATCTCTGGCTATCAGTCTGGGGTGAATCCACAAACTTTATCTCTTCATTTCCTGGAGTTTCGTCGGTGTTACAGCACATGATTCGAGCTTTATAGGTCTCAACTGTAATATTACATACATGTCGAACCTTTTGCTTTACATATTTACTAGGCTTGTAGCCTATGTGTAGGCCAGCATCACACGTGTGTGACCCTATGTTCCTTCGTGACACACCTACACGCAGCAAAACTGCGGGGAGATGGGTGGGGGTGTCTCATGAAAAGGGCCACAGTTACAAGTGCTGACATGGTGCAGTGACTGTGCTACTTGAGGGGGCGACGTACTTGCAAGGAGAGTGGGCAAAAGGCAATGATGCCTCTCGCTGTGAATGAGGATTCTAGTACAGCACAATATGCACCTGTACAACTGAAGATTAACCAATGACTGTCTGCAAAAAAAATAGTCCCGGTGAAGTTAGTTGGACTACTCTGGAATAAGTGGCTGCACTGTACAGGACTGTGGCCAATGTCAGTAGGAGATATGTTCATGTCAGTTTTATCATAACACACACATCACAGTTAATTTCAAGAAGTTTTTAAACTTTTACCAGTTATGATACAAGCTTAAACACATTCCCTTTTGCCAATGTCAAATCAAAGACCACTTTATTCTCTTTACTGTCCAACACCTTATTCTACAGAAAAATATTAAAAATACCACCCTACCTTAGAATTTGTTCTGGACAGGCAGAAATTCTTTTCATAAATTTGTGGAATGCTTGGTCTCCGTTTTTGGCTGTACTTTTCTCATATTTTTCACTACCACCTTCACCTGAAAAGCTAAAAGAGTAGACATAAAACCCCCCTCAAACACCAGGCATTTTGGACATGCTTTTTGGACTACAAAATAATTATGGCTCCTTTGAGATACTCCACAACTAGAAAGTACTTCCTGCTAAATAGGAGGCTTACAAACACACTTAGTGGCAGATTTATCATTCAGCAAAGCAAGGCCACACCCTTGCCTGCCATTAGCTATGGAGGTTCCACCCTAAAAATAGCAGACACACAAATAACTTGATTCTTGGCTCCCTTGGCCAAAGTGATTTGAAGCTCCATAAGGAGTTAAAAAAGAAGTCTATTGAACCTTTATGTAATAAAAAAGGGTGACTATTGGGCCCCACACTGCATGTTTGCCAACCATGCTTTGACCTTTAAATCTGCCCCTCCTCCAGTAGTGTCTTCTATTAAAGTAACTGGTAAAAGGGCAGAATGGCTCAATTTGCCAAGTGGAAGTGACCTGGCACAAGCGTTTAGCATGCTTAGACATATTTATGTTTGATCAGCACACAATAACTTTAGAGAGTCCAAAAGCTGTTTTTCAGATTAGTTCCTTCACTTCAGATTCATGGCGGTATATTTATTTCATTTATTTATGTTTATCAATTTATACCCCGCCCCTTCTGTAGAAACAGCTTGGGGCGGCTAGCAATTTTAAAAGAATAAATAATACAATAATATAAATATAAAACAATCATAATAATATAAACAATTTAAAACAGGGTTAGGATAAACAAAACAAACAAACAAATAAATAAATAAATAAAGGGTAGGGTAGAGCTAAAAACCCTAACCCCCTCTCCCCCAAGGCCTGGGCGAATATCACAGAGTCTGAGCATATTCCAAAGGAGATGCAAGACCTTTTGTTTTGGCAAAGTGTTTGGCAGGCCGGGTTAGGTGCAGGTTTTTCAGGGCTGCATTTTAAACTGATTTTTAGGTCTTTTGTGTGCTTTTATAATCGGACGCCCCCCTGAGCCTTAAGGGGAAGAGTCGAGTATCAAATTTGAATAATGAATAAATCCATCCGACAAAGCCACCCAATCTCCTTGCTCAAATCAATATTCAAAAGGAAACATATATAGTCTCGGGAACTACAGATATTTCAGACATATAACATGGACCAAGCATAATTAAAAATGACAGGAGAAAGTTGTTCAAACATCATAAAATATCCAGATGATGGAGTCATTCTGAATCTGATCAGCAAGTCATTCACTCTAGCATGGGACGTTCCCTGGAAGTACTGAATTGGGTTAGGACCTCAAGAACTTACTGGGTGTAGGGCAATCCTGCCTTTATGGTCAGGCAACCTGACCATATTGTTAGTATTGGGAACTGAACTGGATAAACCTGGGAACTCGCTTTCTAACCCTCAAACGATTAACAGGCCCCACATATCTGAAAGACGGCTTCCTCCCCCTATGCTCCGATCAGGAACCTTGGGCTCAGCCAGGATACTCTTACAAGTATCATCAATGCATCAAGCCTATGCAGCAAGGGCAAACAGGCATTCTCAGTGACTGCTCTACGTTTAGATTGTATATTGTAATTTGTTTTATATATTTTATCAGTAAACCCACCTTCAGCCTATGGCAATAGGCTGGCCTGTGAATCTAAATAAAATAATTTTTTTTACAGACAGGACAAAGGCTGCAGTCACTATTTATAAGCAACAAGAAAATCTGTAGAATGGTGCTTGTTTCTACTTTCCAACACATTAGCCACATCTTTCTTTCCTTTTAGACACTTTTACCCTAGATCAGTTGCAATAAAATTGCAACATTCTCCCCTTTTTATATACTATGACAGGTCACAACCTAATACTTAAACCAATCAATGCAAAATAATGAATCCACCAAGTTTTGAATTGTATGGGTCCGATTTAAACGGTTCTAAATATTCACAACTCCAATTGCAGCCCTTGGGAGTGAGAGGTGCTTCAGCTCCTCTGCCTTTACTGAATAACCTGAGGCCTAATCCTACACAGAATTAGCCCATAGTGGCGTAGCCCACCAGTCAAATGTCAGTAGACAGCGAACCATCAAATCCCTTCGTTTTAAAGCATGTTCTTGGAGCAAACTCTCACCTTTCTGTGATCAGCTCTTCCAAGTCGATACCTTCCCTCTGCTGATATTCCTTTAAGAGTTTTTGTTCATGGTTAGTATCAGCATAACTAATGTAGTCTTCCTCATCCACAACACTGATGTAGTAGGACTGGAATATGGGAACAGAGCTAGGCATGACTAGACCTTCTCCAGCTGGAATATGTGCACCTAAGAAATCAGAGTTATGTGTAACCTCTGACAGGCTAAGTCCTTGGAACTGGAAGGCACAGTCTTCATCTTTGGGCAGGGAAGAATCATCTGCTGTGTCTGTGCCATGTAGGCGACTCAAGGGTAGCTCAAGAAATTCTGTATCCTCTTCACCTCCCCAGTCATCTGCTCCCTCACACCAGTCCATCGCTGCAGGCTTCTCCTCTTGTTTCTAGGAATAAAAAAAAAAAGGCAATTTCAAGATCTTTGCTAGTATATTTTCCAAGTGCCTTAACACAGACCCATGTCTGGCAGAAGGTTGTGGTCACACTGCATAGTCCCACTAAAGCTAAATTAAGCCAGAATTCAGTAGAACATGTGCAAGCCTTTGTAAGATCGGGACAAAAGGAAATAAGTTTCCCAATTAGCATCCCAATTCTTTGAAAATGTGCATAAGAGAAGCTGGGGAGAAGCCAGCAGGTGGTGCTGGGGGCTGAAACATCAAGCTCCCAGGCCTTGACCTGTGGCGTTCTGCAGGGCTTGATCTTGTCTCTGCTGTTAAATTTAATGTGTATATGCAGCCCCTGGGGAAGATCGTGAGAGGGTTCGGGGTGTGATATCACCAATATGCTGATGATACTCAGCTGTACCTCTCGTTTTCAACTGACCCAGGTCCTGCTGTCTCATTACTTTCCCAATGTTTGGAGGCCGTGGCGGATTGGATGCGGCAGAGCAGACTGAAGCTCAATCCTGGTAAGACGGAGGTGATGGTGGTGGGTAGGACGAGGGAGGTACTGACTCCCCTGGTAGGGGGGGGTCCACCCTCCTGTAGCCCAGCAGGTTTGGAGTCTGGGGGTGGTGTTGGACTCAGGGCTCCGGCTGGATCAGCAGGTAGAGAGGGTGGCTAAGGCCGCCTTCTGCCAGCTGTATCTGGTACAGAGGTTGTGTCCATACCTTTCCAGGCCTGACCTGGCCACACTCATTCATGCCTTCATCACCTCAAGGCTAGACTACTGCAATGCGCTCTACGTGGGGCTTCCCTTGTTTCTGGTTCGGAGGTTGCAGCTGGTGCAGAATGCAGCGGCCCGTCTCCTTATGGGGACGGGAAGGTGGGAGCACATAACACCTGTGCTCCGTGCTCTGCACTGGCTGCCTATAGCGTACCGAGCCCGATTCAAGGTGCTAGTGTTGATCTCTAAAGCCCTGTACGGTCTGGGCCCCTCATACCTCGGGGACCGCCTCGCTCTCTGTGCCTCAGAGCGATCCCTGTGGTCCACCGGGGGTGCCTTTTTAGAGGTCCCGCACGTAAAGCGGGGAGCCACAATGGACAGGGCATTCTCAGTGGCTGGGCCGAGGCTCTGGAATTCCCTCTCAGAGGAAGGCCGTTTGGCCCCAGGTCTGTTGGCGTTTCAGCGAGCCTGCAAGACCTGGCTGTTCACCCAGGCCTTTGGAGGGGAGGGTGGGGTAGGGAAGGGATTTTTGAAGAGTTTTTATGTTGAGGGAGTTTGTATTTTTAAAACATTGTTTTAATGAATTTTATTATTGTGTGTTTTTATGTTGTAAGTCGCCCCAAGATGCCATAGGCATGAGGCGGCTAACAAATATAAATCAATCAATCAATCAATAAAAAGGACTCTACATAAATAACTACAGATTCAAAGACTTTAGAAAGATCATTTTACCTGCTGTTAGATCTATCTTATTGCAATATTGCTAAGAAAAAATCATGCAAAGCAAGGCTCCATTCCTGCAAATATTCATGCAGATGCTTTAAAAAGTTACCCAACTGTGTTGATTCATTGAAACTGGGAATTTATTTGAAATGGGACCAAGCTTGGAAGTAACCTTAAGCAACTATGTCTGTTTTTACACAGACTGCCCCCGCCTACCCCTCTGCCGCTTGGTGTTTGGGTGGCTGGGGGGGGGGGGG
>QEPC01005157.1:3516704-3538250 GCA_003113815.1 Sphenodon punctatus
CCCCCCCCCCCCCCATTCAGGGGCCCGAGGGAGGCAAGGGCATCCTCCTATCAGCTGTCCCTTCCCACCAGCATCACCTCAGTTTTCCCTGGGCTGAGCATGAGGTAGCTCCTTATTCTGATATTAAACTGTTCTTGCCCCACTATATCCCTGAACCAATTGCCAGCCTCAGTTTTCTTGCCGCCAATGGCTCCCAGGCGGCTGCAAATTTTGTGCCCTGGATCAGTTCAACATTGATTACTTGTTGATTAAACATTGATTACAGTTGCTGCAGGAGGGAGCGGGTGTACATGCATGTGCTCTCTCAGATGTGATAATGGTGCACGTTCCATTCTAAAGATGTTTTCACAATCAGTGTGCTGCTCTGCATTTTTCCTGAAGATGATATGAAGAAATTTTGTACTGTTTTAATGTTGCAAATGCTACTTAATTATATGTCAAATTGATGTGCATTTTTTGTTCCATTAAGTTATCTTTTATATACTTCTAGATTGATCTGGATACTATTGATGTCAGCAATCTCAATAGACAATTCCTGTTTCCAAAGAAACATGTTGGAAGATCAAAAGCACAGGTGAAGAAAATGTTTTTAAACTGAAAGTGAGGAAACTTTTTTATATCATAGGTTAGAAAAACATACATGTTGGATCTGTCATAAAAGTATGGGATTCATACAAGTACTAAATGCAGTCGTAGTCTAGTGTATATTCATGTCTGTTTCATAAAATGATTAATTGAATCCATTAACTATTGACTTATGTTTCTTAACTTTGAAAAATAATAATCAGAAGGCCAGTTAAATACGCAGCTTTAAGTATGAACTTAGTTGTATCTTGAACAAATAGGTAGAAATGTTGGGTTGCTAACTGAGTGGGGTTTTTTTTCCCAGGTTGCCAAAGAGAGTGTGTTACAGTTTTATCCCGAAGCTAATATTATAGCTTATCATGAAGTATGTTTGCCTTAGCTTCTCTTTTTAAAACATCTCAAGTTAAGAGCACTTGAGAACTTTGGACAGTCTTCTTTAAACGAGAGGTGGTTGGGGAGGGGTGGGGGGACCTTTTTCCTCCCGGTGGCTACTTTGAAAATAAGTACCAGCTTCTGGACAACAAAGAAGTTGTGGGCGGGGTACCTAAGGGGGGCACTCAGGAAGAGGAGGGTCTAGATCATGCATCCGTCCCCTCCCCTTGTGTGCATGCCCTCCCTTAGCCTGAGCTCAGTCTTTCAGTGCTTGGGGTACATCCACGAACCAGATCCAGGAATGGGAAAGGGGTCACTTAAAATCTAGTTGTGGACCATATTTAGCCACCAGCCCCTGACTATAATGTAGAATTATGTGGATACATAAGCCAAAAATGTAAGGCAGAGGAAGGTAAGATTTTATCGCAATCCTAGGCTTGAGAAATCTTGACCTTAATTGTAAAGTCAGTGGGCAAACAAATAAAACATGGAGCAAGTCTTCCACCTGCCTCAGTGGGCAAGCACAAATTCTTTCAGCATACGGGATATTAGAGCGCCTCCCCACCAAAACTTTTGTAGGGATTAAATCGAATCATAAGAGCGTCAAAGCTCTACGAAGACCATAGTCAGACAACAGGACCAAATAGGGTTCCAGCTCCCATTTGAATTTAAAAGTCCTATACAACGGTGCACACGTAAGTGATGCGATTCAGCCCAAATCTGATTGGATTGCCTGATCTTTTACCTGCTTCATTAGAAGCTGCCTCTTACTGGAGGCGGGCAAAGAAGAAAGCATCTCCAGTGAGAGACCCAAAGAATGAATGTGCCTCATAACCTCCCCATGCCAGGAACCTGAAAACACCCATGACCTGGCCTCTATATAACAACAATAAGGGAGCCTGTCCTCTGACAATGACTCTAGTTTGGACCAATAATTAACTACAGCTGACAAAATTTTGGACCTCATTGAAGCTATTCCCAGCTCCATCCATAATAAAGGAGCTGGCATAGACTTTGGAACTCCCAATATTATTCTCAGGAACCCATTTTGGTGGAGCTCGAATGCCTCGAGATACCATAGGCCCCAGATTTCAGCTCCATACAGCACAGAGGGTCTGGTCTTTAATGCTAACTGGATCCAAATCAAGAAACAGCTGTTTTGCATGACTCAGGTCTGGATCCAGGTGCTACATGCACTATTTGCTGTGGTCCAATGGACTCGTCTTGGGGCAACCAGATCGTAGTCCCTGGGGGTGAGGACTTCGTTGGTCCTAAGGTTTATCCCATGGGGTGATAAAATGTAATCCATATCTATAGGGAAATGGTCGCTGTATCCTTCTATCAATACCTCAAACCTGAATCTTCTCTCCCAGGAAATATCCTGAACGCAAAAATAGTCAATTACACTAGACCCCTGCTTAGAAACGTAAGTAAATTGGCCTACTTGGTCCTCACTCATAGTACCATTCAATACCTTCCAGCCACCTTTGTATAAGAATCTTAATTTTTTTTCGCCCTGGGCGTTTAAAACATTATCCTTGGAATGACGCTCTGGTTGGAAAAATTCATCACTGTCATCCAGACCCAACACCATAGCTTGCCTGGATATCTTATTGCCGATTCTTGCGTTCAGATCTCCCGCTAAAATAATAGGGACCCGCGGGTAACTAACTCCCAGGCAGTCGATAAATGCCTCCAAATCGCTCCAAAAAGTATCACCAGCTTTCCAAGATGGTATATTATAAATATTTAAAAGAAGCCTTTCGTCCTTCTCCCCACTAAGGAATAGAGGGAGAACGTTGGTAGGGGCATTCTCGATGACCCTGCCAGTTACTAACAAGGCTAACCTGACCAAAATACAAAGACCTCCAGAGGGGTGACCAAATTGGGATTCTTTGACCGCTGGGTAATGCCACATCTGAAAATCCTGCCAGGGGCAATCCGTACGATCCATACCCCAGGTTTCCTGGATACAAATTATATCATACTCTGTTAGAAAATCCCAGATCTCGTGGCTTAAAAGCCAGGACCACCCGGCTATATTCCATGAGAGGATCCTACAATGGGAATCCGTGCGCGGAATAATATGTGCTTGCTCAAGTCATTTTGAACCAGGATTGTTATTTGCCACATAGCTCTGGTCGCCCCTACTGGGAAACTCAGTCGAGGCGATTGGGTCGGAGCATTCCTGGAGGTGCGATATAATCACACTACTAAGAGGGCTAACAGCAGGACTGGGCTCCACAGACCAAGCCTCCCCCGGGAAGGCAAGGACTCGGGTACCAATTCTCCTAAGGCTGTGCCTCCCAGCTCTTCCTGTGGAGGCCCAATATCACCTTCCAAGGGAAATCCCTGTACTCCCTCTGGTGTCTCTGATATCTCGATACCACCTACTGGAGGGATAAGATCCATATCAACCATATTAAGAAGATTTTGTGCAACATCCTGACATGGTGAGCCTGTCTCATCAGGGGTAAGAGCTCTCATCTCAGTTAGCTGGCCCTTGTTGTGACAGGCTTGGTAAGAATCTGCAATAGCTCTATAATTTATTTCTTTACAAACCAATTTATCCTTGATTGCTGAAATTTTACCCCAAAATAAGTCTTGGTCCAGCACTGAAAGTTCATTAAAATTTTTAGGAATCCCAAAAACTTCCATTATTTTACCAGATGAGTCCCCACAGAATTCCAGAATATTTTGAACAAGGTTTACTGTCGGGGATAAAGGCCGTACATGATCCACTCTCGAATCACCAACGTCCTGGCTTCCCGGGGGAGGGGAGGGGGGCAGTAGAACCATCAGGAGGCAAGGTTGTGGAATCAGTTGTTGGTATATTGAATTAACAAAGAGAGAGATGAGAGAGGTACAAAGGCCGTCTTTACATGGACTACCCCCCACCCCCCAGCTGCTCGGTGTGCGGCGAGGGGGCAGTCCGTGTAAACGGCCACCAGTAGCTGGGGGGATGGGTGTGCGGCGGATGTGCGCCCGCGTCAGGTGTTTGTGCATGCACGCTCCCGCCACACACCCACCAACACCTATCTCCACCCACGGAGCCCTCCGACAGAACGGAGGAAGCTCCGTGAGTGGAGGTGGGTGGGTGTCCGTATTAGCGGGCACACACCCACCTACACCGGCCGCGCCGACACCCCCACCCACCCAGGACCATGTAAAAACGGCCATAGTGGCATCTAATCTTGTTTGTACGACAAGGGCCCGCAGAGAGGCATTCTTGCTTGTTTGCCCCTATGTTATGGAAGTCCCCCTGGAGACCCATCAGAGCTCGAGCCTGAGCATTTTCTGGAGGCAGTGCAAAACTTCTCTTTTTTGTAAAACATTTGACAGGTGGGGTAAGGGTTGTGGTGGGAGGGTTTAAGAGTGAGGGTAAGTTTTTAATGAGGTTTTATTTATTTTTATTATGTATGTTAAAATAATTCATCATATGGATTACTTAATTTTTTTATAGCTTACTTTATTATGTAAGCCGCCCCTCAGCCTTAGGAGAAGGGCAGGGTAGAAATTCAAATAAATAAAGATGAAATCGGGTAGATGAAGACAGATTATGTGGAAGAATGGGTTCTAGCCTTTCGGAAGCCACCAGCTTTTTTTCTAGCTAATATTCATATTCCCACTTAAATACATTTCTTCATCTTCCAGCTGCACGTAACCATGTGAATAGGATGTGTCTGGCTGCTGATATCCCTCTTATAGAGAGTGGAACTGCAGGCTACCTTGGGCAAGTAACTGTTATCAAAAAGGTGAGATGATGTAACTCTGTTCTCATTTGAATTATGGCTTCTCTTGGGCACTACAGGTTGGGAGATGTTCTTTAGGATGGATAAAGCGTTGCTTCCTTCTTATAATGAAAATTTCAGTTACGTAAGTAAATATGTAATTTTTTCTAGGGAGTGACAGAGTGCTATGAGTGTCATCCTAAACCAACCCAGAAGACTTTTCCAGGCTGCACAATTCGCAACACTCCATCCGAACCTATCCACTGCATCGTGTGGGCAAAGTATTTGTTCAAGTAAGCAGACTTTGTTTTAAAGACAATGATGCTGATCCTCATCCATGAAAGTCAATGGGGAGTTTTGCCATTGACTTCAGTGGATTCAGGATTGCAGCCAATGACCACCAAGCACAGTGTTTTCAAGCTTGTGAATTAATTGCCAGCACCAAAGAAGGAATATTTAACAGCATCTTGCTTTTTTGTCCTAGCTTTACCGCTTTTGAAGAACAGATGGCAACCTTTTGATAGCCTACCCAACCTCTATCACTTGATAGAGCAAACCCTAAGAATTCTTATGCTTGTTATCACAAAGAAAGCCTGAGAAGTTTGCTATTGAACTGGGACTGGAAAAAGGTGACTTTTGATAGATCCAAATTTCAAATGAGCCCTTGAACCAAAGCAGCCATAAGATGAACAATTTCTTCTTTTCACCAGAAAGATAAAAATTTCATAAACCCCTCTGTGGGATGGGACTAGTTCACTTCTTAAACTCTGTGCAACAATTTCCAGAATACTATTCCTCACTGTATTCCAGCTCCACACACACGAAGATTATAGGGTTTTTCCCCCTTTTTATAATGAATTAAACATTCTAAGTGTAGCTTGGTTGAGTGTACTTTCTCTTTTCAATACTTTATCATTCTTGAAGTCCAGTTAAACTCATCAGAATTCCAAGCTATAGAAAATTTAATTTGTGGGAGCTATTAGAATATTAAAAATACTTGTTTGCTAAGTGGAGCTCAGAATCTAAGAATGCTGAAGCCATTTTGATGGATAAGCAGTTGGATCTACCAGCAGCTAATGTGTGTTCTGTCAGCATTCATGTGAGACCTACTGAAGTGAATGGGGCTGGCGCTTGGACTGACGGCACACACATTAACTACTAGAGGATCAAGCTTTAAAGAACAGAATAGAATAACTAATGTATCTATCATACGTTTTTAATGGTAGGCTTTATAGGACTGTCCCAATAAGAAAATAATTAAGTCTTTAACCAGTATCTTATAATGCGTTTTTGTTGCTCTTTTGTTTTTTATAAATGTTACATAGTCAGTAGTTTGGAGAAGAAGATGCTGATCAAGAAGTCTCCCCTGACAGAGCTGATCCTGAAGCTGCCTGTGAGTGCGACATTCATCAGTAGATCATTTGTGTATCACTTGTTTTACTCATCAACTCAGCACCTTTTAAATTCTACAGCTAGCTTTCTGATAGCAAATTAATAGCTAATCCCTATTCATATGAGAATGATGCTGAGAACTTCTCCTTTTGTATTCCCGGATAGGCCAATTGATTTTGGGAGGGGGAAAACTCGCACACCAAAGGCAGGTGATGTTTAGTTATATTCCTTAAGTAACTAGAGCTGTATCCTCTAACAGAATATATTTTGGGCCACAGTTTAATGTTCTTCTATTTTTTAAATATGTAATTAGAGTATTAATTACAGGGGAGCCCGCAGAAGCAGAGGCCAGAGCAAGAGCATCTAGCGAAGATGGTGATATTAAGCATGTTTCAACTAAGGAGTGGGCTAAATCAACTGGATATGATCCAGTTAAGCTTTTCACCAAGGTAGGAGTTTTGCTCCTAATAACCATCCTTCAGGAGTTTTAGCTTGAAGTGAATTGTTGCCTCCTGCTGCTGCTGTTCTCAGTGATGAAAAAATACTTAGAGGGAAAGCGTTAAGAATGACTTAACCTGCTCCTCACAATGTAAGGAGATGTTGATCTAAACTATCTAAAACAAGATAGTTTTAGTCACTATCTTGTTGAAAGTGCTTCTGTGAAGGACATCTTGCATGTCCTTTTCATCCTAATTTTTAACAACCTACATTGTTAATGAAAACTTAATGAATTTAGGAAAAACACATTTTTAAAAAACTTTTTTATGATTGTTTCCTAGCTTTTCAAAGATGACATCAGATATCTGCTAACCATGGATAAGCTCTGGAGGAAAGGAAATCTCTAGTGCCATTGGACTGGAATGAAATACAGAATCAAGGTAGGCTTTTTTGCTCTAAGACAAACTTTCTGTTGCAGAATTCACCTATACAAACTGTAAAATACGTGGTCTTCAAGCATTAACTCTTTTAATGTATTGATTTTTAGCATAATTGTGGCCTTTTTTAGGGTTAGCCTGTTTGCATGCAGTGTAGAAATGCCTTTCTTCTTGTGATACCGGACAGTCATTACTTTGTGGTTGTTCCCCTCTTCGCCAGCAGGAGGCAGCAACAGAAACTTCCAGAGCATGCACAGAGGGGCGTTCCTCCATGTGTCTCCAGTTTTGTTTCTCCCTCGGAGCACAGCAGGAGCAGCTTCTTCAGCTCCTCCCTTAGGATCAAATTTAATCAGCCACTGGAGCAGTTTCATTAATATAACCCGGTACTGGACAAAGAAGGAAAGGCTTCTCCCTCACAAGCAAGAGAACTGCAGCAGAGAGCGGCTGGGGTAACTGCCTAAGCTGCTCGATATCTCCAGCACTGGTGCATCAAGAGGCCGCAATTCGGGTTACCCACAGCAGCAAGGGCTGGGACTGTAAATATGCTCTAGTTAAATAACTGCTGATCTGGATCTTCTTGTATAAAAAGGAATTCCTCCATTGGATGCTGTATATCTGGCCAACAGCTTTTCTCACATGTGTAAATCATAACCGTCCCAAATTCCACTGACAGATCTGTAAAAGGCAACATTTAAAGATTTCAGGACATGTATTTAATGCTAAAGGGTTTAGGGACAAGTAATCTGAACAAATAACCAGCTATGTAGCACCTTTGTTTATGGACAATTCTAGAAACACGGCCCCTCTCCAAAAATAGTAAATAGAAAAATTAATTATGCTGGGGTCAAGTAGGGCAGGCTTGCAATTTTGCCAATTTTGAAACATCTCTTGGTGCCCACGCCTGCAAGCATCTACATGCACGTGCAGCTTCCATTCATTGTGATCCTTATAAGTACCTGTATGGGGAAAGAGTTCTCTGAAATGCACTAATATCAAGTTAAAATAAACGACCTTCCCAGGCCATATGGTCCTTTAGGATGGCATGATAAAGGCCAATCCAAACACTTTAAAGGCCAGCCTGTTAATATTGTTTTAGAAAAAAAATAATCCAATTTTCTTGTGGTTTTGAACATTCAATTCCTAATTTCCAGTTGGAATACTGCTACAAGATAAATACTTTTCAGAGAAATGGGAGTTTTCCAGATTCCTCATGTAAAAGCACCCAGAACAGTACAAATCTCCGATTTAACAGTCTTGGGGCTCATACACACAATACTCTTGGAGTGCAGGGAGACACAAATTCACACCGAGTGTGGTGTCCGATCTTCTACTATCTTCTGTGCTCCTTCATGACCCCTGTTCTTTGCCAAGTGGTGAAATGCAGGGAAGTCAGCAGCTGTGTGAAAACATGTTGCTACTGAACACAAACACAGAGTAAGGGGTTAACTGTGTTTTGTGAATGAACCCTTAGTAAACAAAAGATTTATCTTGCAAGATAACTTCTTCATTAGGCAGCATCCTTTCTTACAAGATTCCAAAAGAATAATTCACTAGACGGTAACCTCCAATTTTAGCTGGTTCCCAAAATGGCCACTTAAAAAAAGCCCCACCTTAGTTCTTTTTCTGCTCCCTGTGTATTTTAAGTACCTTTTACCTCATTTTCTGCAAACACTCAATTATCAAACAAAAACCCGAGGGTCTAGTTCTAAGTTAAAACGGGATGTTTTTACATGAGATGCCCCCATGCGTGGACACCCACCGTCCACTTGGGGGAGTGCTCATGTACATTTTGTGCATGGAGGTGTGTGTTCCCATGACACACGTGCTGCTTACAGCATCAATGCACAGGGCACTCCGGAAAAAGCCGGAGTGCCCTGTGCAGGGATGGGGTAGGAGGTACAAGGACAGGGCGGCCATCTTTGGGGACACTCAAAGTGCTCCCCCACATACAGTGCCCCCCCCACACCCACCCCACGCACCAAACACAGACACACACATGCACACACACCTATCTCATGTAAAAACACCCAGTAATAGAGATCTGTTACCTGCATCACCACTCGAGCATGCTGACAAGAGCCGGCATAAGCTGAAATTCAAAAACTACAGTTACTACAGGCAGGGGCCACTCTGTTCATGTTGTATGAAGGGCAGGATATAAATAAAGGCTGGCCACTCCAGGAGTATCTAAGTGGGAGAAAAAGAACCCACATAATATAATTTTTAAAAATTATTTTTTTGGGGGGGGCGCGGACTGAGCATGTGCGCTGAGTAGTTGCGCTGGGAAAAAGCTCCGCTCAGTCCGAGCGCATAATCTAGAAAAAGAAAACGGCCTACAAGTGCCAGAACTTGATAAAAAGCATTCCTTGGTGAGCGGGAGGACCCGGAGCCGCTCCAAAGCAAATAAAGGAACAGTAAGCGGCACAGTACAAGCCTTTTATAAGGCCCATAGTAACGCTCCACAAGGGCCCCCAAAGGGGGTGCTCAAAATGGCGGCAATGCCTGAGAACGTAGAGGCAGAGATCGCAGAGGAGGAGGAATCTCCTACCCTGCTGGCAAAGCTTACACAATCAAGCAGCAATATGAGACTGCCCAATAGGACAGGGAAACTATTAAAGGGCTTGACACAGGTGATTTCAGTCACTGAAAATCTAAATAAAAATCTGATCTGGCAAAAAGGGTTACTGAACTTGAAAGCAGAGTGAGCCAACAGGAAGGTCTCACAAATAGGTAGGTGTGAGGAAAAAATGCAGGGTATGGATAAAAATTTGCCCGCCTTGATCAGCAAAGTAGAGGATTTGGAAAACTGCAGTAGAAGATGCAACTTCAAAATTGTGGGAGTGCCAGAGCTCAGACACCACTAATGCTATAGACTTGGTGACTGATGTTGTTAAACAAGCATTCCCACAAAATCAAGATTTACATGGAATTGAAATAGAGCGAGCACATTGCACTTTCAGACTGAGACCTAAGGACAATGAACCTCCCAGAGCAATTATATTTAAATGTCTCAGTTATTTAGACAAGGAAGCCATTGTGTCAGCAGCAAGAGAAAATAAAGAGCTAACATTTGAAGGAAAACAAAACCTTTTCTACCCTGACCTGGCGGTTGAAACACTAAATAAAATAAAACAATGGAAAAGTCACCTCAGCCTGTTCTATAAAAATGGGATAAGAGCTCGCATACTGTTTCCAGCCAAATTTTCTTTCTTTTATAAGGACAAACTGTGTTTTTCAACAGGTCACACAACTGGAGCTTACATGTGGAAATTTGTCAGACCTACCCTGGACACAGGCGGCAACCTAATTTATTTTTATTTATTTATTTAAGTAAGTTTAGTATCCCGCCCCTCCTGCCGCATGCAGCTCAGGGCGGCTCACAACAGTGTAACAACCAAAATCATAAAACTATAAATCACACCCCTACACCCTCATCCCTCTCCTCCCCCCCCCTCCCACCAGCCCCTGGTACTGTTCAACATCTTTATAAATGACTTGGATGAGGGAGCAGAGGGAATGCTTATTAAATTTGCAGATGACACAAAATTGGGAGGGATAGCTAACACCTTAGAAGACAGAAATAAAATTCAAAATGATCTTGACAGGTTGGAAAACTTGATTGAAACCTAACAAAATGAAGTTCAGCAGAGATAAATGTAACATTCTGCAGTTAGGTAAGAAAAATCAAATTTATAAATACAGGATGGGGGATACCTAGCTTGGCAGCAACATGTGAAAAGGATCTGGGGATTGTAGTTGATCACAAACTGAACATGAGTCAGCAGCGTGATGCAGCCACAAAGATAGACTAATCCAATTTTAGGCTGCATTAACAGAAGTATCATTTCTAATTCATGAAAAATAATTCATAATACTTCCACTCTATTCTGCACTGGTCAGACCACATCAGCAGTACTGTGTCCAGTTCTGTGCACTGCATTTTAAGGAGGACATTGGCAAATTGGAACGGGTTCAGAGGAGGGCGACAAAGATGGTTGGGGTCTGAAAACCAAGTCCTGTGAAGAAAGGTTGAAGGAGCTGGGTATGTTTAGCCTAGAGAAGAGAAGACTAAAGGGAGACATGACAGCGGTCTTCCACTACCTGAAGGGCTGTCACAGAGAGGATGGCAAAGACTTGTTCTCTCTTGCCACTGAAGGCAAGACTAGAAATAATGGGCTCAAATTACAAGAAAGCAGATTTCAATTAAACATTAGGAAGAACTTCCCAACTGTAAGAGCTGTTTGACAGTGGAACAAATTGCCTAGGAAGGTGGTATACTCTCTCCTTTGCTGGAGATTTTCAAACAGAGGTTAAAAGCCATCTGTCGGGGATGCAGAAAAGCTTCAATCACACCCCTCTGGGCATTCCCACATGATCAAAGACGCACCCAATTTGCATGTGCTTCCCTAACCTTCTTAGGACATGTTCCAACATATGTGAATGCAGCCACTGTCTCCTGTGTTCTTAAAAACTGAGACCCTTCCACCCCCTCTAACGATTATCCTATCTCACTCCTCCCCTTCGCTTCCAAGATCCTGGAATGAGCTTTCTGCACCTCTGTCTTGACTTCATTTTTTCCAATTCCTCCCTTGACCATCTTTAATCTCTAAGTCCTCTCTACACGACTGAGATGATTCTCATCAAAATCACCAATGACCTTCTTGTAGCCAAATTGAAGAGCCTCTATTCCATTCCTCTTGCTCTCTCTCTGCTGCCTTTGACACTGTTGGCTACATCTTCCTCTTTGATGTTAGGGGTGGGATTAGGGCTGAAGTGCCATACCGCTGCAGCAGCATTTACCGGCGGAAAGCTCTCTTCTACACAAAGCAGCACGAATTGGAAGGGAGAGCTTTCAGCCAGAACTATATATTTGCCAAATCTTGTAACTGTAAGACAAGACAAAATTTACACCCTTG
The DNA here is from genome assembly GCA_003113815.1 of Sphenodon punctatus. Taxonomy (NCBI): domain Eukaryota; kingdom Metazoa; phylum Chordata; class Lepidosauria; order Sphenodontia; family Sphenodontidae; genus Sphenodon; species Sphenodon punctatus. The sequence goes on from QEPC01005157.1 coordinate 3,528,576, forward strand.
ACTGAACTGCTCAATCCACTTAAAGACATGGGATCTGTAGAGCCAGAGGGACACATACACAAGTCTGAAATGAAGACCAAAAAATAAAATAAAATAGAAAACTCAGTTAAGTGCCCTCATTCAGTATACGTTTGGCCACTAGAAGGCACTCAGATAATTTGTTAAAATGCTGTAGAATGGTTTTGGATAACAAATGTTTTTTAGTTCTATATGTGAAGTAATATGCAACTTATTCGTAGGCTAATATAAAGTGTTTAAAAGGTTCAAGGTTCGGGCTGGACGGATGCATAGTACCGATACAGTGCGAGTATAGTCTCTAACACACACACACACACCCCCGGCAGAGTGCTTTTAGATCTGTACCAGTGCGAATGTTTATTTCTGTTAATATAACTTGTTTTTATTAAAAAAAATTTGTCGTCTTTTTTTTGATGGGGCAATACTGTAAACAGATATGGGAAGGGGGCCCTGATGCAATATGAACGTAATCCAGCTGGGGCAAAGACATGTTCAAGAGATATTTGCAGAGATAATTTGAAACGAAACACACAGTCCGTGGCGACAGTGAGAGAAGAAATTATAACTATATAGACAACATATCCATAACTGAACAAAAAATTCAACATGGCAGAACTTAATATATGCACTACCAATGTCAAGGGACTAAATAGGGGAATTGGGTTCCTTACCTTGGGAATTCCCTTTCTGTTTCACTCAAGGGAGGTCATTCGGATGAAGGGAGCGATCTCCTCACCAGCCACTAGGAGGCAGCAAAGCACTTTCAGCTGGGCATGCGTGAGGAGAGCGCTCCCCGGCCTTCCCAGGTGTAACACAGCCGATGATCGAATCTTCTCAACTGCAAAACTAAACACAACTTAAAACATTCCTCCGAAGGGGCAAGCAGGAGAACTTATTCAACTCGGAGCAAACAGCGCCCAGGTAACGAAACCGGGTGGGCCGAATGACCTCCCTCGAGGGACATAGAAAGGGAATTCCCAAAGTAAGGAACCGAATTCCCCTTTCTATGCCCTCTCGTCCAGTCATTCGGACGAAGGGAGGTACCAAAGCAGTAATAGTCTGGAAGGGAGCTGGGCGCTTACTTAGGATTTAAAAACCCCTGAAGCACCTGCCTCCCAAAGGCGGCCTCTGCAGATTCTAGGCTATCCATTTTATAGTGTCTAGTAAAGGTGTGGAGGCGTCTCCAGGTGGCTGCCTTGCAGATTTACTGAATAGGGGCTCTGACCCTAAAGGCCCAATTAGTGGATGCCCCCGGGTAGAGTGTACCAAAGGCCTGGTCAGGGGAACTAGATCTAATGCCCTGTATGCGCGTCAGTTACACAGGCTAAAATCCAGTTTGCGATAACCGCCTTAGAGGTCTTGCTACCCCTAGAATGTGGGTGGTAACTCACTAACAAATAGGATGTCTTTCTAAAGGGCTGAGTGTGCTCCATGTAAATTTTGAGGGCGCAGCGGACATCCAGGGTGTGCCAGAGACGTTCCAGTCTATGCTGGGGTTTGGGACAAAAGGAAGGGAGAACCAACTCCTGAGATAGATGGAGCATGGATGAAACCTTTGGGATAAAGGTGGGGTCTAGGCGAAGGAGCGCTAAGTCCTTCCGGAAGATGCAAAAGGCAGGGTCTATGGAAAGGGCCCCAATTTCTGAAACTCTCCTCGCTGAGGTAACAGCAATGAGGAAGGCCATTTTGATGGAGAGAAAATATAGTGAGACCTGGTGTAATGGCTCAAGGGGGGGAACCCGTGAGGGCCTTGAGGACCACATTAAGATTCCAGTTGGGGAACCTGTGCACAACTGGTGGGGCTAAGTGACGGGCCGCCCTGAAAAACTGCCTGATGTGAGGGTGAGTAGAAAAACGCTGGCCTGAGGAGGCGGACAGCGTGCTGTCCAAGGCTGATGACTGTCTGGATAGGGTATTGGGGCAAAGCCCTTTTTCTAGTCCCTCCTGTAAGAATTGTAGACTTTGAGATATTGTGGGGGCACGGGGAGGAATCTGGTGAGAATGGCACCATCTGACGGAAAATGCCCATGTGGACTGGTAGATTCGTCTGGTGGACTTGCGTCTGGAGGCTAGCTGGGTCTGGACCACCAGAGCTGAATATCCCAGGCCTAGGAACGCGGAGGACTCAACAGCCAAGCTGTCAGCTTCAGGAAGCTGGGTTGTTTGTACCACAGAGGACCCTGCGAGAGCAAGTCTGGAGTGACTGGGAGATCTATTCGGTTCCCTCGTGAAAGACTCATGAGGTCGGGAAACCAAGGCCTACGGGCCAGAATGGTGCTACCAGGATGACCGGGGCTTGCAGCTTTTTGGCTCTGCTGATGGTGCGCCCCAGGAGAGGGAACGGTGAGAATGCATATAGCAGGCCCCGAGGCCAGGGGTGGCTGAGGGCGTCATGAGCCTCTGCCTTGGGGTGAGGGCCTCTGCTGAAGAATCTCTGTGTCTTGCTGTTGCTGGTGGAGGTGAACAGGTCGAGTACCGGTTGTCCGAAGTTGGCGACTATGAGGTTGAACGCCTGAGTGCAGAGGGCCCATTCCCCCGGGTCGACCTCCTGCCTGCTCAGCCAGTCTGCCTCCACATTCTCCTGTCCCCTGATGTGTCGCGCTCTGAGGGATAGTAGATTGGTTTCCGCCCACATGAGGAGACGTCTGTCTTCTCTGTGGAGGGACAGAGATCTCGAGCCCCCCTGGTTGTTGACGTAGGCCTGGGCCGAGGTGTTGTCCGTAAAGACCAATACGTGTCGTGCTCGTAGTTGCGGGGTGAAATGGAGCAGGGCGAGACGGATCGCTCTGAGCTTCAACCAGTTGATGCTGTACGTTTGTTCGCAAGTCATCCAGGATCCTTGTGCCGTGTGGCTGGACAGGTGGGCTAATAAGCTGGCATCTGTGGTTAGAATCACCCTCTCTGGATCCGTTAGAGGGACTCCTCGGGTGAATTAGTGTGGATGTTCCCACCGTGGAAGTGACTACAGGGTGGTGTGGTTGAGCGGGATGGAGATCGGCAAGCTGTCGATAATGGTGGATTGCCAGGGCCTGAAGGGGGCGTGAGTGGAAGTGGCCCTAGTGAAGATGTCGAACGCAGGAGACCATCTACCCCAAGAGTGACGCCAAGGTGAGAAGTGGTACTCGTGGATGTGCTCGAACCTTCCTGATTAAGCCTCACAGCTTGAGCTGTCAATGAGTAGGGATGAATACCCTGTCCTGGAGAGTGTCGAAGATCACCCCTAGGTGCTCCAGGCATTGCGTCGGGGTAAGATGACTTTTGTCTACGTTTATTAAGAAGCCGTGCTTCTCCAGGTATGTCATGGTGCGAGATAGGTGGGACTGTGCGATCTGAGGAGACGGTGCCTTGACGAGGAGGTTGTCCAGATAGGGGTAGACAGCCATCCCCTCCAGTCTGAGGTTCGCGATGAGGGGCACGAGGATCTTGGTGAACATGCGTGGTGCTGATCCTAATCCGAAGGGGAGGGTCCAGTACTGCCAGTGTTGACCGTTGTAACAAAAATGGAGCCACTTCTGTGTGCAGGCAGTATGGGGACCTGCAAATAGGCTTCCTTGAGGTCCAGGGAGACCATCCCTGGCGATGACGAGGGATATGGATGAGAGGGTCTCCATCTTGAAATGCTGTTTGCGGATGGTCCTGTTGAGGCACTTAAAGTCGAGGACCCCCCTCTAGTTCCCGGATCGCTTCTGGACCAAGAAGAGGATGGAGTACAGTCCCGATCCCTGCTCGTGCCAAGGCACTCTCTATGGCCCCCATGTGGTGGAGTCTGGTGATTTCTGAAAGGATTGCCGCGTGTTTGGTGGGGCTGTGTGAGCGAGGGGATACTCAAAAGAGGTCTCGTGGAGTGTATTTTAGCTCCATCGAGTAGCCCCTCGTCACTGTTTGTATGACCCAGGCGTTTGTAGTTGCCTCTACCCACCTTGGAGTGTAGTGGAGGAGATGAGCGCCGAGTTTGGGCGAGGCGAGGCAGGAAGAATCGGAGTAGTCAAGATTCCTGCTTGTGCTGGGGGGGACCAGAGCGACGGGTGTACTGGTGCTGTGCTTGCAGGACAATTAGTTTTGGCTCCTCTGCTTCTCTGGCTCCTGTTGCGGTAGGCGGAGTTCCAGGAGGTTTGCGTGGAGTAATGTGAGTGTTTGGGAACCTGCTGAGATCTATTGAAGGGGCGGAAAAAGTTCTTAAAGGTTTGTACCTGATTCAACGTATGTTTTTTGTCCTTGTTTGAGGCCTCTGCAAGGGCCTTGTCCAGTGCTGGTCCGAACAGCTTGCCTCCCTTAAAGGTGCTGTTCACCAAGAGGTTCTTGGCATGTGGGTCTGCCCGCCATGAGCGGAGCCACAACCTGCGCCTGACTGCGACATTAGCCGCCATCCCCTTAGCTGCCGACGTAAGAATATCCATGGAGGAGTCCATGAGGAAAGCCTGAGCCAGAGTGACATTGGTGGCGAGTTTTCGTGATTGTGCCGGGGAAAGGTCCGGGTCCTTGCCCATCCTGAACCATTTCATTACTGCCTAGCCACATAAGAGGTGGTGGTTGCCATGCAGAGAATGTTTGCCAGGGCCTCATAACTCTTCTTTAGACCTACTTCCAGGCCCTTATCTATGTGGTCCTTTGGCAGGAAGTCCCCTTCTGTGGGGAAGACAGATTGGCGTGTGAGAGCCGCTGCCGCAGCATCCTCCTGAGGAAGTGCAAAGACAGGGCTGCTGTGTCTGTTGAATGCGTAAAGGGTCTGTTGGGGCCTGGATAACTTGAAAGATTTAGTGGGGTGCTTCCATTGAGCCTTGATGATCTTTTCAAAGGCCTTGTCCAATGAGGCCCCGGCCGAGCTGTGGCTCAGCTTGGGGATATAGTCCCTGTCTGAGTCCTCATCGTCCACGGAGGATGAGTCTGAATCTCTCTTTTTGGGGGTCCTGGGGGTAACTTTCAGGACTCTTTCCGCCCTTCTGATGAGCTTGGGGCCCTGGTCGTGAGGCAGCTCCCTGCCCAGATCTTTTTGGCCCTTGGAAAGAATGTCCTCCCAGTGCTGGGATCCCTCGCCCCGTGAGTGATGAGAGGCTGTCGAGGAGACGGCCTCTGACTCCTCCTCCGAGGAGGGCACGTGGTGGCGGGGGGGGGGCTTATTTTTATTAATGCATGCCTTCTTAGGGGGAAGGGGGGTCTGACTCAGACAGGGACTATATCCCCAAGGGGGGGTCTGACTCAGAAACCTCATCGAAAATCTCCCCCTCCTCAGTGTTAGCAGGTCCCTGTTCTTCCTCCTCCCCCGAGGATGACCCCAGGAGGTCTTTGAGGGAGGTGCTGCGTTTATGGGGGCATTTATGCTTCCCCTTTCCCACTGTCCTGGAGGAGCCCTTGAAGGAGCCCTTGGGGGGGGCTATTGGGGCGGGGGTTCGCTTGCAGGTGCGCCTGTGCCTGAGCTGGTTGCTCTCAATGCGCGTCAGCGCCCCTATCATGGCCCTAAAACTGCTTGTAAGTGAGGTTTAAGGTTGTCTGCCCACTTTTAAACCTGCGTAACCTAACTGAAATTGCTTGATTAAGTAATGTAATGTCCATCCAACATTAACCCTTGGAACTCCTTGCTGCTGGATTATGCCGCCTACCGTTGCCCTGGCTCCGCCTACCGTTGCCCTGGCTCCACCTACCAGCTCGCCAGCTCGCCGGCGACTTCGTCACCAGTGGGCCAGCCGGCCTTACTGCCCCTCCAACCTCAACACCCACCAGCTGCCCCTGGATAAGGTTGGGAGGATTATGGGATATTTTAGTTGTTTTTGTATGTCGTAAGCTGCCCTAAGACTTATTGCGAAGGGCGGGGTAAAAATTGAAATAAATAGGAGTTGAAACATTGACTTCAATGAGGGGGGTTGCACCTTTTGGATTCTTAAAATAACACAAAGCCCCTAAGTCTAAATAGTCACACTTCCATGAAGCTTCCCCCCCAGCCCCCACTCCGGTGTGCTCACTCCCTCCTTCCCCCAGTTTTCCTGTAGTACAGGTGTTAAAGTAGGGAAACGTGTAGCATAATAAATAATAATATGTAGAATTATTAACACAAAATGGTATCTCTATACTTCAGCATGATCCTGTAAGAGTCCAGGCATGAACCTCCATCCATAAAGTTAATAGTTTAGCTTCTTTTGACTTTAACAGATGGACGATGGCACTCTGAGCAGCCCTTAAAGGCTGCAAATCCACAAACCTCTTACTCACATTGCAAACCAGGAGACTCCGCTGAAGCAAGTGGTCTGATAATATGTGTGGGACCTACGTGTACCTATTACAGAATGTCTCTCTAGAAAAATGGAGACAAAGATGTCCAGATGATTTCTTTTATTGGTTAATTTTTGTTGGCAAGGGTCACAGAGTCCTTCCTCAGGCTGGTAACAAGTCAGAATTATTACCAGCCTGAGGAAGGGTCTTGTGTAGTCCCCAAACTTGATATTCATTTTTATATTATATATTTATTAGCTATATGGTTCAATAAAAGAGATCAACTGACCTACTTTATCTCCCTCTCTTCCATTTGGGACCAACATGACAATCACCCTCTCTCCCTTTAGAAAAAGAAAGACAGAAAAAACCAATACAACACATGCTATTTGAGCCTTATGTTAATTTTCCAATGTATTTGAACTTCTGGCTTTTGTTTTAGAGCAGCATAAAACTGCAAATATTTTGGCCCTGATGCTCAAACGTCTTACCCAGAAGCAGCCCCATTCCTTTCAGTGGGATTAATCTAGAATTTGGGACTACTCCAAAGGCATTGGCTGCAAGACTGCACCCATTCTGACCGGACATCCCTAAACTGATTGGACAGCATCTGCTCACCCTGGTTGATGCTAGATTCACTGTAACTCAGACCTGTCTATGGCCCTTTTCACGCAGACACTCTAACACAGATAAAATGGGTGTTACATTTTATTATACATGCTGCAGGTGGGCTGTATGGGTACCCTGCAACATGTATAATAAAATGTAACACCCATTTTATCAGTGTGGAGGCTTATGGCCATTTTCACACGGACAGAGGTGGGTTTAGGTGGGTGGACACGGACACACATTCACCTCCACCCATGGGGCCTTCTACGGTTTTCCGGAGGGCCCTATAGGTGGAGATGGGTGGATGATGCGTATGGGTGGATTTGTGCTGGGAGCGTGCATGCACAATCAACCACTGCCTGTGGTGTTTACACTAGCACACACCCATCCCCCCCCCCCACTGGGCTGCTTCCATGGATGCCCCACCACCACCACACACCCACCGGAACACCCAGCGGTGGGTGGGGCTGTCCGTGTGAAAATGGCCTATATTCAAATCTGTACAGATTACCCAGGCTTTTCCTTAGTACATCAGGATGAAAAAAAAGTTAAATTCTAGTCAGTCACAAATTTACCATTAAATTTATCTCCAAATTACCAATCTTTTATTTCACACTAGTAAAGACAGCACGTCCATGCTGCTCTGGCTTTATCACTTGGTGTGTTCTTTCCGGCTTTCCATTAGCTTTTCAGGCAGGATCTTTGTCCAGAACTCCACTCTCTTCTCTTTCAATTTCTGTGCTTCCGTCTGATTTAAATCTATTTCAAGGTATCGTTCGTTCACATCATACGCTGGCCACGTCACTAGACCTTCCCCGTTAGGATTTCTGGAAGCAATGGGATGAAGAATTAGCTTACCATTTAATCCAGTTTAGCAGTTAAACTGTCCAACGCTGGTTTGGGTAGTTAGTGAGAGGTGTCAGAGTCTAACTGAGGGGATTTACTGAATCTCTCTCTGCAGTCCCAGACACTATTTACATCTTCATCTAGGCCTTAGGCCTAACAGTCTACGATGGTTTATGCCCATAAAGCCACAATCTGAAAGACTGCATCCTCCTTTATTTCCTGTCACAGCCTAGTCTGAGCTCAGATGAAAGCGCCTTCTTTCATGTACCATCTACCTGCCAAGCTTATACAGCATGGCACACAGAGGGGTGTTCTTGGTGGGCACCCCACAATTATGCATCTCCCTTCCCCTAGAGGTTTGCTTAAGCCCAAGCCTGTTGCAAGACCTTTCTGTTGAGCCAGGCAGTTGGTAGGTGAGGTGAAGATTTGGAATAGGGGGATTTTAACTGGTTTTATTTGTGTATTTATACATGTATTTCATGTCTTGTAACCCACTCTGAGCCCTTGGAATAGGGCAGAATAAAAATGGGAATAAATAAATCTGATCCTCTGAAGGATCAGTAAGGCAACTTGCATAAGGGTTCATATGGAAGGATTTTTTTTCCATCCAGAAGGGCTAGAACAATGGTGCCCAACAGTTTTGCCCTCATTACCTCATTTTAAGATTCAAATATTATCCCATGATCCCAGACTACAACAAAAACATGCCAAGAATGTCTGTCAATCAGGATGGTGATCCTATCTGCGGAGAGCACGACCCCCACAGTATCCTGACTCACAGTTTGGGGACCTCTTGGTTGGAAAACATATCTTAAAAAACCAAAAGACAAAACAAAACACCCAACCCAAAACAAAACCCCAAACCTCAAAATCTTAAACTTTGCAGAAAGTGATGAAGCCACTAGAATGGTTCTGGCAGAGGCTTTTGAGCAGTACTGCCTCTCTCTGCCTCTGTTCATGTATTAACCTACTCTGCCAGTGGGGTTGTGTGGTACCCCAAAAATTGTACTCAAAAATCATAACACTTTTTTTAGTACACCTGTACCACTTCATATTCCGAGTATACCTCAAGGATAATGGGGTCAGGTGTGCTCCATTGCAGAGTTTTTAAAAAAAAATTGTTGTGATTATTACTAGAACATTATTGGGGCACTATTGACCCCTGTTGAAATTAATGGGAAAATAAAAGCACCATATGCCCAGGCGTATGGGGTCACATCTTTCCCCCCCAAAATGTAGAATTTTGTCTGCTTTCATAATATGCCATTTTATGTATGTACAGAAAAATTTAATCACAAGTGCATTGGGGTGTGTGTGTGTATTTGTGTATGTGTCAGTTATACCTAGGGATGGGCGAATGCGGTTTGGAGTTCGTCCCAAACTCGGCCTGTTCAGATGACCAAATCCGAACACGAACCAAATTCAATTCCGAACGCCGAAATGACCGAACAGTTTGGTCAGTTCGGATCGCGTTTGGGTAAGTTTGGGTGCCTAAAACGACAAAAACATGGTGTCACTGGAAGGCTAAAGGTGACAGGGAGGGGGAGTCAGCTGAGGAGCAGATGTCCAGGCACCAGGGGTGGAGGGTGGAGAGGCTTGGAGTTAGTAGCAGCCAGCCTGCCCAATCACCATCCCTTTTCACCTCAGACCACTGGCTTCGCAGTCTGCGATTGGCCACGGGCTAAGCTGCACGGAGCCAATGGGGCTTGCGGTGAGGTGGGTGCAGCAAGAAACAAAACTGATTGCCTCCCCCCGTTCCCAACACCTTCTGAGCTAGTCACTGTGCCTGATCAGCAGGTGTTTCAGAAGGTTCCCTCCCTCCCAGCAGTTTTTGTTCCTTCCTATTCCTAATCCATTGCCATCCTCCTCCTATTTCACCCATCCAACCATTTACCTCCATATTAGCATTTATTTAGATTATATTAGATAGATTTAGGTGGGTTTTTTTGTTTTTACTCCTCCCTGTGTTCCCTGTGTTCAATCTTCCTTCCTCCCTCC
>QEPC01005157.1:3542958-3578263 GCA_003113815.1 Sphenodon punctatus
CCAATACCTAGAAGCTGCCACTCCAGCCCCATGACCCACCATCATGGGTCTGGGGCCATCATTCCTCGCACAGAGGCAATGTCTTTCCACTGCATCAAGAAACAGTCACTCCAGCCCCAGTACCCACCACCAGGGTTCTGGGGCCAAGTTACTGGCAGAGAGGGCTGTGACCAATACCTAGAAGCTGCCACTCTAGCCCCATGACTCACCGTCATGGGTCTGGGGCCATCATTCCTCGCATGGAGGTGATGTCTTTCCACTGCATCAAGAAACAGCCACTCCAACCCCAGGACCCGCCATCAGGGTTCTGGGGCCAAGTTACAGGCAGGGAGGACTGTGGCCAATATGTACCTAGAAGCTGACACTCTAGCCCCAGGACCCACCGTCATGGGTCTGGGGCCATCATTCCTCGCACAGAGAGCCTTTTTCCGAACGCCCGAACCAAACCGAATGGCCGAACCCGAACGCGGTGAATGAACCAAACGGCCGAACCGAATGGCTGAATCCGAACCATGATCTGTTCGCCCATCTCTAGTTATACCCCAAGTGGAAAACTCCAGTTACCAACTTACAAGTTTGCTTTATCTTTAGATTCTTTACACAGAAGTTAACCCTTTCATAGACGGAAGCTTCAATGATGTTCTTTTATTTGTAAGGTTGTGTTGAAAACAATTATCCAGTTAGGCTGAAGGGGTAATTTCAACTCCACTGTTAGTTTACTATGACAGCCAGCTGTTGAAATGCAGAACTCCTAATAGCTCAAGCTCTTGAAATGCAGACAAGCTGTATGCCTGTGAGTTATCACCCACTTTATCTTTGGCCCTTTTTAAATGGACCGCGGAGGCGCCACAGTCCGTGGGGGATGAGTGGAGACAGTGGCGGGTGTGCAGCACATGTGCGGCCTGGCACACAGACGCACACCCACCTCCACTAATCTCCACACACAGAGGTACCTCCGTTTCCCCCAATTCCTCCATGCGTGGGCGATGGATGGAGGTGGCTGGAGAGCGGGAGCACAGATGCTCCCCCACCCATCCCCTCTTCCTGTGCAACAGGTGCCCCCACGCACCCAATCGCCCACATGGGTGAGTGGGGGGAGGGGTGCATGTGTCTCATGTGAAAAGGGCCTTTGCTTATGAATGGAGAGAAATGTTATCAGCTAGATGTTATCTCGTTTGCATATGAATGTGCTCTCCCTGACACAAGGAAATCTATTGCAAGTCTAGTGTTTTCTTTGTAATCAATACTTAGTTGAAAATGTTGTTACTTTTGCAGTTTCTGCACATCTTATGTTCCAAAAATGGGGGCTGGGGTGCCAATTCAAACCAGTACCATTACTGGTGGTGTTGGACATACATTCCTCTACCAAACACAATTTTTTTTAAAAAATGTAATGTTAAACTGTAGTCATATTTGAATCAATCATATTTATATTTTTCAACTGTGATGTAATTGGGGTACATCATAGTCCATAAACTGATTAATACAGAAGATTTTTTAAGGCAGAGCAGGGAATTAATGGATTGTGAATCGTGCACTCAGGCAACAATGAATACAAGGGGAAAAGTTTTGCTGTAATATTAACAGACTTGATAACTAAAAGTAGCTCACCCATTTCGAGCAAAGTTAGTCCAGTACTTCATAACAGTTCTGGAAAGATTTCTCTCTTCTGCTGCAGCATTACCTGTGGGTAATATATGAAACTGTAACATTAGCACAATTTATTCAGAATTTATTCCATTAAAAAGGTTTCCTCATTCAAACTACTGGTTGAATCATAACCCATGAAATCTGGATATCAGCAAAAGGAAATTTCTTTTAACAAGTCTCTGAAGATCGCAATTTGAATAATGGCTGGCGCTTCATAGAACGAAAAGGAGACTGCATGGCTCCTCAGAGGAACTGGCATCAGGTCTTTCCTTAACTGAGCACAAAGGATGGGGCAATTGGAGCAAGCTCTGTCAGGATTTGAGCCCCAAAGTACCAACACATTACTTGAACATCTGCCAGGTGAAGCTCTACTTTCTTCCCACAGAAGTTCTCTCTTGTCCCTGAAGGCAAGACTAGAAAAAATGGGCTCAAACTACAAGAAAGCCGATTTTGGTTAAACATTAGGAAGAACTTCCTAACAGCAAGAGCTGTTTGACAGTGGAACAAATTGCCTAGGGCGGTGGTGGGCTCTCCTTCGCCGGAGGTTTTCAAACAGAGGCTAAACGGCATCTGTCAGGGATGCTGTAGCTGTGGCTTTCCTGCACTGAGCAGGGGGCTGGACTAGATGACCTTGGATGTACCGTCCAACCCTATGATTTAAGTGGTCATTCCCCCAATAACACAAAGTCCATCAAACCTTCTCCATTCCCATGTTAAGGTGAGCCACTCTACAGGCTTCTAGTCCCTTCCTGTACCCAAGTCTCTTCCTGTATTCCCAGCCTTCTATTCAAGATCCAGATAAGGACCCAGCCTGAGCCTGCTGGACCTTCCATCCCAACTCATGGTTGGCAGAAGCCCAGTCTGGTCCCAGAGCTCGCAGTTCTTATAGCCCCACAGGAATGTGACCAACGGGGAGGCAACAGGCCCCTGCTACACTCTGGCTTGCTCAGCAGGGGCCACATCCTGTAGCAAGTCATGGTCCCACCTGTTATACTGAGGCAGACACTCCCCCAAGGTTTTAGTGGTGTGAGGACCGTGGACTAAAAATAGTTGAATTTTTAAAGATGAGACCAGAACTCATGCGCCTGCGTTTGGACACTGCATGTCTCTCTCCTTTGCTTACATCTAATGAAGGCCCTGTCTGTTCTTCAGCACAAAAACGTAAGGAGAAAGTGATCCATCTGACAAATGGGCCATTTTATTACTTTCTTCCTTTTATGGGAGTTAAGTGATAGGAACGTCCAGTTAAGGAATCCTAGGTTGCAATCCCTAGCCAATGGTCATCGAAAAATTGTGAGAGTTTTGCATGATTAAGGACAAAAAAGTTGGGCTCAAAATCAGGATTTGAGTGAAAAAGATACTGTTCGCTGCTAAAAGATAGAAAACAAAATAATATGTCTTGTATGTTACTACAGAACTGTGTATACCAATGGAGTTAAATGACAATAACGATATGTAAATAAGAAATTAATTACAAAGCATGAACACATCACCTGCTAAGAAGGGCTTTCCAAAGACAAAGCCGATTTCATCTCCATGGTCTGCTTTTACAAAGTCTGGCCTAAGACCTGCATACAAGCTTGATCGATGGCAAAAATCATAAACATACATCAGATTGCCGGCACCTGATCAAACACAAAGTTAACAAGAAGAGTTCCAATACTACAGTTACATTCCACATGAACCAAGGAACGTAAATCAAGAGCTTCTGTGATAGATTCTGGGGACAGAAAAAGCCAGCTAAATTTACTGTGAGTCCAACTAACACTTGAATTTGGACGTTAACATATGGTCTCAAGGAGTAACAGAAACATTTCTATTATAGCAAAATCAGCCCGGACAAAGTTACAGAATTAGTGACAATAGAAGATGTTTCCAGAATTTTATCTAACAAAAATGTTCTTTAAACAGGAAAACCATCAAAGAGGACAGGAACCCCCAAGTTCTTTTTCATCAGTTTCCACAGCATCATAGGCTCTAAAGAGAGTGTGGTTGCCGTGTTGGTCCCAAACGTAAGAGATGGAGATAAAGGGTGTCTTTTGACAGTCCTGGGAGCCCTGGATCTGCTCTGGGGGTGGCCTGCCCCACATCCCCCATGTACAGCCCTGCCTGCGCTGAGTTTCTATGGATCAGGCAGCTGCCATGGCTGGCAATCCACCCATGTGGTGCCTCCTTCCCCTACACCATAGAGCTGCAGGGGGCTTGGCTGTCACTCTAGGCTGCTGCCCGCAGCTCTATGCCATTGCCTGGGGCAACTCCCAGTTGGGAGTGGAGCTGCAGCGGCTATCCACGAGTTGATGTACCGCAGCTCTCTCTTTGGCCTGTACCCCACGACTGGGCAGCCCGCTCTGCTGGCTAGCAGGGCTGGAGCTACCTGCTCCACTTCTGCTCCGCCTGCACATCTGCCTTTAGATGGACGAGCCACCCATGTATGAGGCAGAGCAGAGCCAAGGGCGCTGTCCATGTAAAAGCACCCAAAATAGTTCAGATGATCTCCTTTATTGGAGAAACTTCTGTTGGTGAGAGTATGTAAGCTCTTGGGCTGCACAAGACCCTTCCTGAAGCATCCCTAGCCTGCATTGCTGAATCTGCAGGTCTCACCTTTTACATGCCTGAAGAAGGGTCCTGTGCAGCCAAAATCTTGTACACTCTCATCAACACGTTGTTCCAATAAAAGATACCACCGAAACTATTTTGTCTCCATCGCAATCACTGCATCATGGGCCCTTTCCACACAAGACGCCCCCACCCATCTCCAGGTGGTTTTGCTGCATGGAGATGGAGGGAGATGCCTGTGTGAATGCTCCTGCGCTACACCCACCTTCACCCATCTCCTCCCATCACCCACGCACGGAGCAATGGGCTCCAATGCCCGATGCTCGGTGGGTGGAGATCAGTGTGAGCCCATGGGAATGGGCACCCACCCACCGTGGCCGCACACCCATCCCCCCACCCACCGCGGGCTGTTTAAAAACGGCCGTGGTCATCAAGTTATGAAGAGATGCATATGCTCGCTCCCACTGAACACAAATGGGACTCCACACTCTAAGACCTTTTTCAAATGAGCCGCGGTGGGTTGGGGGATGGGTGTGCGCCGGTGGTGGGTGGAGGTGGGTGTGAGCACTGATCTCCACACACCGAGCAACCAGCACCAATGCTACAGATGCTCCCCCACCTGCACACATGTGCGAAGTGGGGGGGGGGCACCAGTTTGAAAAGGGCCTAAATCTGCAGATCTTCAGTGTTGTTGAGAAGGACTAATTCTTCCATAGTGGGCACATCTCTTCCTGGTTTTCTGGGGTTTTTGGTTTCTGCAGGAAGACAGGGCCAGGATTTTACTGGGCAAAGTTTTTTGATCTCTTGAAGGAGGTTTGGGCTGAAAAACTACAGACACAAACAACTAAACAGAATGTGATTTTCTGGTCAAGCTTTATATAGGAGCAATGGCAGCATTTAACTTTTCTAATAAGTCCTTCATTGAAAACTCACCTGCGAGGTATTTAGCATTTTTAATGGACGGAACAATAGCCATTGCATCTTCTAGCAATTCAAAAAACCCATCTCTTAGTTGGATGGGATCCTCAGTATCACCCAGATATTCATCAGTTAAGAAATGAACACCTTCCAGAGGAATATTCTATTGTGAAGAATAAGGACATATTTTAGGATGATAGTTGGAAACTTAACTTCAGCAGATAGGGAGGCTTGTCAGCTCCAGAGCTCATCATTAGTCTTCAATTAATTCTGCAATGCTTGACCACAGCATCTCATCCCACAGAAAGCCCCACGTGAGGGGGGAGTACTCAGTCCCTATTCTCAAGCATTGAGAGAGGAAACACAGGGCAAGGAAGTAGAGATGAGTGCAATGACTGGGGATAAAGCACAAGGAGAAGTCTGGGGCATACCAAATGGGTAGGAGAGCATACCACTTAGGCCCTTTTCTAACGGGCACAGGTGGCTGGTGGGATGGGTGGGCGCTGTTTGGGTGCTCCATGGATGGGTGATGGGTGGAGGTGGGTGAATGTACCCCCACCCACTGCCTGCGGCGTTCCCACGGGTGCGCACTGATCCTCCATGCACCTGCCATGGCGTTCGCATGGGCTCCCTCCCCTACCCGCACATGTGTGCGAGGTGGGGGGCGTCTGGGTGAAAATGGCCTTAGACTATGGAACGAGAATTAATGAAAAACAAAGACTAAAGAATAATAAAGTTTCATTAGACTATGGGCCTTTTCAAATGGACCCTGGAGGCACTGTGGTGGTGGGGGGATGGGTGGAGGCGGCGGCGGGGGCATGCGGTACACAGACACACTCCCATCTCCACTGATCTCCACGCACAGGGGCACCTCCGTTTTCCCTAATGCCTCCGTGCGTGGGGGATCGGTGGAGATGGTGGAGCATGGGAGCACGCACGCACCCCCACCCATCCTCACTGGTAGTCACATGGATGCTCATTCCCCCCCCAGTCACCCATGTGGGTGGGTGGAGGGGTGTCTCGTGTGAAAATGGCCTACTTGTTTCCCAAATTACTTATTAGCAGGTTAGCATAGGGTTACCACAAAAGCCTAAGGCACCAATGCAAGCCCTGAAACATGTATTTTTCATAAGTGTTCATTAAAAATTTGAATAGGTGGCAACTGTAGGTTAGCACCTTCCTCCCCCCCACCCCCAATTAGACCCAGTGGTCTAAACGTGCCCAGAAGGGATTACATTTACATTTATCTGCACATTCTATTCCAACGGTTAATTGTAACTGTACTTTTCTTCCCCAATTTCCCACCCAAGCAGGGCCTTCTGATTTGTGCCACCCTGAACCCTGCTTATAACCAACTCCTTTTGCTTTCTTCTGTTGTTGTTGTTGTTTTACATGTGTCGCACTCCTGCCACAAACCCTGGATGCCTTCTCCTGGGCTCCCTTGAAACCTCTGGAATATTATCCAGGCTGTCGGGTCCCAATATTATAATCCAATAAAAGCATCCGGCTGCTCCAGCCACTGGTCCTGAAGGGGATACCTTTGAAAGCAATTTCCTCCCCATGCAGCTCCTCGGTCATCCATCTGCAGCACCAGCCCAACTGTCCTTCTTCAACAGACTGATTCTTTTTCAAAACCCCTTTTTAAGTGCTTTCTACTGATCGGCTGGCCTCTGCTGTAGGACACTCTATGAGGGCATACACTCAAAACTAGGGAATGGATCCATGGTGTAGTTCCACGAGCTGGAACCTCCTTTCTCTTTCCTGGACACACCCCAGCGGAAGTACCCTTGTCTCGTACGCCCATCCAGCCTACAGCGCCTGTATTCATTTCCAAAGGGGCCTGTGGGATCCTCCCCCAACTCCTTCTCTAGAGGCTTTCTCACACAGATATTGGTCTGGCTTTGCACCAAAACATGGTCAGTTGTTTCCTGAGAAACGAGCCATTACCACATCTCTTGTGTAGTTAATGTACAAACCGCACTCCTACTACAGCCCCTGTGTCTCCCCTAGCCAGAGCGCCTGGAGGTGGGCCGTATGATGTGACTACCGACCTGCTGGGGATCAGCTGTCCAAATTCCTGTCAGGCAATGGCTCTGCCTCCTTCCATTCCACTTGAAGCAGCAGCCCTGGCTCTGAAGAACTGGGGAGGGGACTCTGACACACCTGGGAAACTCCACTAGGGGATCTCAAATGTATGTGACTTGCATGCTCTTCTTATGGGCAAGGAGAAAATGTGAAAGAACCTGAAAGTCCCTTACCCCCATGCTACCAACTGCTTCTTGCACCTCTTGCCTTTCCGGCAAATACTCCTGAATAGAGAATGAAATACTCGCTGGGGATGAGCTATCAAGTGTAACACCATCCGTCATGCACCGATTGTCTCTTACCGTTAGAAGCCCAGAATCTCGCAGCAGTGATGTTATTGTTGCTCTGTCCAGCCCCGCCACAAAATCAGGGAATTGTGCTAGCTAAACATAAACATTAAAAAGAACATTATATATATATATACACACACACACAAAATAATCTTTATAATAATAATAATAATATAAATATATAAATATAAGTTTTACTTATATGTTAATATGCTGTATCATCTTGTAAGCTGCCCTGAGCAATGTGGATAGGATGAGATATAAATCCAAAATGTATGTATGTATGTATGTATGTATTCCTAACAAGCTAACAGAGACCAAATTAAAATCATAACAAGTATCTTACAGTTGGAAAAATCCATCCAAATTCATTGTTGTTTACTCCGATTATGTATGGGACTTGATTGAACTTTCTTTGTTCCAGGAGCTCCCTAGGCGCCGTAGGAAGAAATACACCATCTGCAATTTCAGGTATAAATACGGCGTGCTGGAGGGGAAAAAATCCTGCATTATTTATACAACTTTTCTCATGGAAAATATTTTCAGATTCTTGCAAGGCTAAGCAAGTGCCCCATAGGGATTATATGTTTTGCAGAGAGAAGGGAGGGGGAACCCACATTTCAAGCCTTGTTCCAAGTTTCTTGTCCTGATTTTCTATGAAGTTGAAAACCCTGTATTGTCCTCTTTGTACGTATATCAAATACTCGTTGCCTACAGATATGGTGGTCAAATGTTGGCCTCACTTAACCAGTTCTTACTGAAGTCCTTGGGAATATGGAAGCAGAATTAAAGTGTGGGGTTGGATATTGTAAATGGATCAAGAAGTTAAAGCAGGGATGAGGAATGCATTTCTGTCCCTATCCAAATAGGAGATATGAAGCAAATGAACTAAAGGAGCTAAAAAAAGAAAGAAAAAAAAGTCAAGTTCAACTAATCAAACCAAAGTTAAATTTCAACATAATTAAGTAAACCAAGCAATTCAGACAAAAATGGACTTTTGTGCAAACATATACAATGGGGAGAATTCAAATCAGTATTCATAAAAGGAAACAACAAACACATCTGATTTATAAAGCAGTACAGGCCTATTAATCTTAGCCTTCTAGCTGTGGCTATGTTAAAAATGACCATTCTTATTTTGCATATTTCCACACAAGATAATTGCTCCCTGTCTTCTACAGGGTTTCTCAAACCCATGCTTCTTGAATTTGCCCTCCAAGGGGAAGCGGTAAGCTTTTCATACTTTCCCCTGTGGAATCCTCTCGTTACTAAAATGGACCGAGAAGAGGTCATAAGTGATCATTATGCAGATCATAAGTGTAACTATAAGAAAGGAAGGCTATCTCACCTGTTCATCATCCAATTGCACAGTCATGAAGTTCTGCGGAAATCAAGGAAGAGATGCAAAGAGTGAGTCTTATTTTGGTTTCTACTTTCAATTATCAAGTCTGTTAATATTACAGCAACATTTTTTTTTCTTTTATTCATTCTTGCCCAAGGGTGATTATGATTAACAAGAAGTGGGTTCTTAGGAAATCTGAAAGCAGAAGATCATAAAAAGCCCCAAGGTCCCCCTGCTGGCCAGTCTTCAAAAATGCAATATATTAAATCTAAGGAAAGTGAAAATCCCAAAGAAAGTACTTGGACAGTTGAGCAATGCTACTAGGAGAAGGTGGTATTTCTATCTGATCTGCTGAAGCATAAGAATTTGCTGCCCTTGTAATGTAATTGCAGATACAGGCCCCAATCTTTAAACCACTTACTGCAGAGAAAGAAGCTTGACGATTACTGTCTGTATTGCCGTGTTATCGGCAATTACATGCTGTGAGTCTCAAGTCAATTAAGCTGAAGAAGCCGCCATTCAGTGGGTCTGCTCTGGAGTAAGTAAGTAAGTGGCTTGAGAATCAAAGCCACAGTTCTTAAATTATTGTAGCAAGTGCTACTGTTTTTTTTCCTGTTAAACGATATAAAAAGCACTGGGATTGCAAGGAAATCTAAATGACATAACACAGAGGAAAAAAATGTCCCAAACCACAGGTCATATTGTGTTTGCCTTGGTTTTGTGTTAAAAACTGTTTAAAGCTCTGTAAAAATATCTGTTAGTCTACGACAGGAATTTTCTAAAGAAGCAGGAAGAATAGGAGCTGGCACCTTAAAATCCCAACTATAACCGTTTCAAGCTGCTCTTCAGTCAGTCAATCAGTCCAGGAGATACAAAGAAATGAGTCTGGGAGAGAACCGCATTTGTTTCTGGCAGCAATAATGCTTCCCAGAGATATCTTAGATCAGCTCATTTCATCATAATCCGTTATTATAGAATAGCGGGAGCGACTCTATAGATAAGGTGGCTTGCACTGTTAAAATCACAATAATTCTACTCGTTATAAAATTAAGTTGACTTATCTATTATTTTTAAATTTTGTAGGGAGGATCACTTGGGTGAGGGGTAGAAGCTGTCCAAAGTTCAGACAGAGTAGGTGAGAAACAGCTGAGTGATAGGACTTTGAATTTTGAAGACAGAACTGTTTTTTTCTCCCTTTTGCAACATTTCCCCTTGACACAGGAATTTTTTTTAAAGTTATTCATGTGGCAGTGTAGACATGTCAGAAAATTAAAGTGGTCATTCTTGAGTTTAGATTTTGAAAATGTATGGTGTAGTTTTTAAGTTATGGTGTGTTTTGAAGTTCCCATGTTATCCAATGGAGAGAGTGAGATTTTAAAATAACATCAGGATGGGTGTGGATTAGACATAAAAAACCACCCATATGTATGTACGTTTTATGTACGTCTCCCTCTATGCTGTCACACAGAAGAGAAGAGAATGGGTATCCGTGTGTGGGATATAGGTAAAAAAATTATTATATTTAGATGCTACACTTATATACTGCATATACTGCATATGGATACCCATAATCTTCTCTATGAGAGGGTGGTAGAGGGAGACATACATAAAACATATATACATTTGTTGTACATATAGTCCATCTACGTGCACAGGTTGTATTATCTACAAGGGGCTGGGATCCAGGACTCCTGGGTTCTGTGGAATGAAAGTGGGGGCTAGTGGGTTAGAATGTGGAGTGGGGGCTGGGAGCCAGGACTCCTGGGTTCTCTGGGAGCTGCAGGTTGTGCTGGAGTGTCCCTGGTGGGAGTTGAACTAGGACAGTTTACTGTGGGGTAAATGCTGCCGGGGAAGAGGCAGCAGCTGAAGGCTTGTCTCCCATTGTGCTGGTGGGTCCTGGAGCTGAAGGGGCCAGACGGGCATGGTGCCTGGGACAAGCTGCAGCAGCTTCTCCACTCCTGAGAGAAGTTCCCATGTTGAAAGTCCCTAAAATTCCTGGACAGTTCTGGAAAGTCTCACCCAAGTCAGTCTATTTTTTCCACATTGGTACTGTTGTAGGAGGGGGAATTTTTCAAAAACCATGGAAATTATAGGATAAAAAAACATTTGGTTTAAGAGGGGCATTAAGGCTGTTACAAATTCAACAATGCTCGAAAAAGCATGGGAGTTAAGACTCCTGCATTAACCTGTGCACCACATAAGCAGTAAAGATGTTGTACAGTCTCACAAATTGTGCTTGCTTACAACTTAAGCTCCATGCACTTTACCTTGGTCTTTCAACCCCAGTCCTCTTCCTCTGCAGGTTGGAGGCAACACTGAAGCTGGGGACAGCAGGGGGTCAGGAGGGAGCTTGCCCTATATGCTTTCATTTGGGTTGGGGAGAATGAGACAGCTGAGTACTGGGGGGCTGACAAGGTTGATGGATGCAGGGTGTGTATAGGGAGACAAGATTGGGGGCAGTCGGGCAGCAGGGGAAGTGTCGGTGTCATGAGGGGGTAGCCAGGTGCTGGAGGAATGTTTATGGGGGACAAGGCTGAAAAATGGGCAATGTGTATGCATGGACAAAGGCAAGCTGGGGGACAGGGAGGGGGGGAGTGTATGTATTGGCAATGGGAAGACAGGTGCTGGGAGGTGTATATATTGGGGGACAAGCCTGAGAAGTGGGTGATGTATATTCATGGAAAAAGCTGGGGTCCACCAGGGGTGAGGAGCAGTGTTTTGTATGGGGAGGGGGCACCCTAATGTTGGGGGGGGGTATATTTGCAGGGTGGGGGAGAAGGCTATGAGATGGGTGATGTGTATGGGAACAAGGTTTGCGAGACAATCAGGAATGGGGGCAAAGTTTATGTATATTTCTCATATGTGCTTTCAGTTGAGTTGGGGACAATGGGACATCCTAGTACTGGGGGAGTGTAGATGGGAACAGGATTTGTACTGGGAGATCAGGGGTGGGAAGCAGTGTGCGTATGGGCAATGGGCAGCCACATGCTGGGAGGAAATATATTTATTTATTTACTTATTTATTTGTTCCATTTTTACCCCACCCCTCTCGCAAGCGACTCAGGGCGGCTTACAATTATAAAAATATATAAAACAATTTCAGTATAAAAATAAATACAAACATATATATAAATACAAGCATATATATAAAGAAGAACAATCTAAAAACCAATAAAACTACACTTAAAGAGCTCTGGCTTGTGCAGAAAGATTCCCACCCCCAACCCATCTAACCCATCCCTCCTTCCCCCACCAAACGCCTGGTTGAAGGGCCAGGTCTTACGATATTGTTGGAAGGCGAAAAGATTAGAGCTGAGGTGAACCTCCACGCAGAAGGGAATTCCAGAGCGACGGTGCGGCCGCTGAGAACGCCCTCCTGTCTGTCCAAACTCGACGATAGCGCAGGACTTCCAAGAAGGCACCCCCAGACGACTGCAGGGGCGACCCAGGGGGTGAGGCAACCACTCAGACAGGCAGGGCCCATGCTGTGAAGGGCTTTAAAGGTCAATACCAGCACCTTGAATTGGGTCTGGAAGACAATAGGCAGCCAGTGCAGTGCTCGAAGCAAAGGTATTATGTGCTCCTTGTGGCCCGTCCCCAGTAAGGAGGCGGGCCACCACATTCTGCACTAGCTGCAGCTTCCGAACCATCACCATGGGCAGCCCCATGTAGAGCGCGTTGCAATAGTCTAGCCTCAAGGTGACGGACGCATGGATGACAGTGGCGAGATTGGAGTCCAATACATATGGGCGGAGCCTCGTCACCAGATGTAATTGGCAAAAGGCGCCCCATGCCACAGCCAGCACCTGGGAATCCAGTGTGACAGAGGGATGACAGCCATGACCACTGTCTGCTGAGGTGATGGCAGGAGCCTTAACTTACAATTTCCATGCTTTCTGGAGCATGGTTGAATTCATAAGAACCTTAACTCCTCTCTTAAAGTGAAGGTTTTTGATCCCATTATAGAATTGTGTGTTTGGAAGGGATTCTCGAGGATCATCTAGTCCAACCCCAAACTATTCTCAGTCCAAGGGTTGGTTGTAACCACCTCTCTCCACAGCTCCTCATCCATTGCCAATCTTGTTGCTTGATCAATCCCCATTTCTGCTTGTCCCTCTGTATCCTTCCTCCATGGTATTCTTGGCTTTCCCCTTCTTCCTTCCACGTCCTCGCTCCCACTCTTTCTCCAGCATTAAGACATCATAATTGCGCCTTAGGGCAAACAGTTCTTTCTCTTCAATCATTCACTGTCATATTCCACAACAGAAAAATTAAAATGACAAAAAGTTGCAAAAATAACGCAGCCACAACCATTCTAAGCTACTGTGTTTGGCTCAATGAGATTTTATTCAGTGAATTCCACTTTTTATTTACCAAGGTTTTTTAGCCTTCATCCAGTGTCATGTAAAAAGCGACACATTTGGTATCATGGGGTAACTCGCTACCCCAGATACAAAACTGTTATTTAACATATACCCTAATCAGAATTTTAGCTGTTGTGATATCATATGTCAGTATCTACCACAATACACACTCCCACCCCATCTCATGCAAAAAGAATACACACAAGTAAGAGTGTACTCTGTGGGGTAGATCTGTGATCCATATGCACAAAAGCTAACCATTAATGATTCCAGTCATTTAAAACTATCAACTTTATTTAAAACACAGAGCAATGCATGAAAGAGCATGTGATATGCCCACAAATAACCTATTTGAACTGTTCAACTAAGTTACTGTGATAGATAATATTCAAAAACCCAAACCCAAACAGCAAACCTCCATCTGAGAATCCCAAAGAGAATGGTAACTTCCCAAAAGTCATATTTCACATGGAAAATGTCCAGAAAATGTTCAGACAGACACACATTCTGTGCATAGCAGCAGCGAGGTCAAGTGCTGCTGGCAAACAAGCCGTTCACAGTACTCACAGCGCCTTTGGCATTTCTGGTCCTGTGACCTGTCACAGAAAGCACAGCGTCCACTTATTGGTAGTTCGGCTGTTGCTGGCGGATTGGGAATGCTGTACTGCAACAAAGTCATAGCTGCTCTGACGGGCTTTGTAAGATGACGCTCCTCTGTCATTCTATGTTTAATCTGTTCATCGATCAACTCTTCTCCAGGACCGATCAAGAAGGATCGACGACTCAACCTTTTATCATTTGCCGTCCAGGATGGGTTAGTATCTACCCAAACGATAAAACTGGCAACAGCTGCAACGGCTAACATATTGAAAAATGATGTCATGGGCCACCTGTTCCCACAATTCCTCAAGGGGTTCATGGTTTGCAGTGTAAATACCATCAAGCAATAGGAGACCAATATAGGCTTTCAATTCCGCTGCATTAAGCCGTCTCCATGTCTTGATGCATTCAGGATTCCTCACACTCCAATCCCTGTATTGCCTTTCTGCCTCTCTGTTTGTTTCCTGTATGATCACATACAGGATACTGTCTGTGATATACAGGGAAAACATTTCTAACACTGTATCTTTTTTACTACCAAACATTGGCCCGCTCTGTTCATGCACAATATCTCTCGCTGTTCTGCGATGTTGTACTAACTGTGAATGCATTCTCCATAGTCTTCCATTCTTGCCTCTGGGTCTGCTGCGGCCCCGGGTCCGGCCTGTCCCCTGCACCACTACAGCCACCTGTTCTTCTGGTGTTGCTGACTCCTCCTCTTCTGAGGTCCCACTTGATTCCCTCTCCTCAGATACATGGTCCTCGAGTTCAGAGCAGCTTCCCACAGCTTCTGGAATGAAGTCTTCATCATCATCCCCTTTGGATGAATCGCCATCACTTGAGGAACCTCGTTCTGTGTTACATAGCAGTGCGATAGTCTCAGCAGCAGAGAAAGTATGGTATCCTACCCATTTGGACTATGAAAAAAAGAGAGAATACAGCCTTGATTACCCCATGATACACACAGAGAAAAGTAGATGTCAAATCTGCACTCCTACTCCCTGGTACAAGTCTGCCTCCCAACAAACCTTGCTACAGCCCCTGGTGCAAGTCTGCCTCCCCCCAGGCCTTACCTTGCTACACCCCCTGGTGCGAGTCTGCCTCCCCCAAACCTTGCTACACCCCCTGGTGTGAGTCTGCCTCCCCAACCTTGCTACACCCCCTGGTGTGAGTCTGCCCCCCCAACCTTGCTACACCACCCCCTGGTGTTAGTCTGCCCCACCAAGCCTTGCTTACCCCCCCCTCTTGTGTTAGTCTGCCCCCCCAAGCCTTGCCACCCCCACCCCCATGCTGGACACCTCAAGCCTTGCTTACTGTAGAAGGGAGCTCCATGGTGCAGCTTGCTGTTTGTTCTTCTCTCTTGCTCTTGTTCCTGGAGAAGTGATACAGTTGTCTCCTAGGGGCTCTGCAAGTGTAGATCCCCCCTCCCCCAACAAGTCCCAGGGCAAGGTACAGCTGTTAGGTGCTGTGGCAACAAATGTGGTGTGAACCCAACCCCTTGGTGCTCTGACAATAAAGCTGTCCTGAAAGGAGAAAAACAGGTGTAACCCTCAGAAGGACTGCAACCCCACCCCAGAGCTTTCCAAACAGCCCAGCTGCAATCCCCAGCCTCCCAGGGTAGTACCCCAATAGGCCCCAATTGACCTCTGTTGTCATGGTCAAAGGATGGAGCAGCAAAAGACTGATTTTAGTAGTGGCTACCCCAGGTGGGTTGTTTTTTTTTTTAAACCATTGATGGCAAATGATTGTCCTTTGCTGATATTGTACCCAGGGTGGGAGGGTGGCAATGTCTAAATAGGACAAGGTCAGGGGTCTGCAAATTTTTAAAAATGCACGTCTGGGGTTGGAACTTACCCTATGAAACTGGATGAAGGTTAGTCATTCAGGGTTCCGTCCTAAACGCATGCACACATGGTTGCACACATTGCGTGCGGGAAACATGAAGAAATATTGCACATACATTACACATTTCTTACACAGGGGTGTGCATTCCCTATACAGGGGTTCCCTATACATTGCATGTGCACCCTTTTGTGTAGTACACAGGCTTTAGGATCAGGCTATTTGTTACTTTAGTAATGGATGAATGTTGATCAGCCAATACAGACACAAGTTATGGCTTCTCTCTAGAGGCACCTACCATCTTGTGGGTAGCATTTAATATCTCCTCCTCCGTCTTTCCCTTTAGACAACCAACCATTTCAGCCGAACTAGATACTTCACAACCAGATAACTGAGCAATTTTCTGTAATCAAAATCAATAGAAGCAGATGGATCACTGTTTTTATCTACCAAGTATGGAAAATAAAAAAACTCATTTCTATCTGAAATCTAAGCATTATTATTATCATTCCATGCTACAATGTTGCTGATTCCAGTTCCCTGTAACCACCCCTCCCTTACACTAGTTAGGGTTGTACTGTGCAGTTTCAATATTTATCTATAATAATATCGTGTACTTTTACATCTTGCTGCTGCACCTTACTCCTGCATAAGGTTCTTCTTGGCAATATCATAGCCAATTCAGTGGCAGATCTGAGAAGAGAACCTGGAAGATCTGGTTTCTCCCACATTCAGCCCTGGAGAATGCAATCTTCACTAGGGCTGAAATGAGATTTTGTAAAAATGGGAATCCTAGCTCCCAATACCATCTTGGTTGAATCAAAAACCTCTTGGTCCTCAACAATGTTTTGCTCAACATTTAATTTCTTGATAATTTGCTTACTGGGATCCCGTTACCGCTTTGCCATCAATTTCAAATCATGAGAGGTAATACCAGTGCAATACCACCTATCTTCTATCTTCTCTGCACTCCATTTTGGAGTTCTGTTTGACTGCTGTACCAAACAAGAAGTTTCACTAAGAACCAGATAGGGAGAAAGCCTTTAACCCTGTGGACAATAAGTAAAGTCTTCACTGACTGACAGCGATGGATAGCTAGATCCACCAGGTGTGCCCGTTTAAATAGCTGCTTGGTTCAGTTCTATTTCTGACTCGTCAAACATTGAGAGAAGTGAATTACCTCCATACAAACAATGAAGAAAAGCATTGGACAAGTACAGAGACTTCAACAGCAAGTTGATCTACATGCATTAACCAGGAATTGCGGTAGAAACCTCTAGCAGCGCAGCAGTGTGGGGAGCGGATGGGAGCCGAGGTGGAGAGTGGCGAATCTGTGCTGGTGCCGGTAACAGCGGACCCCACGGAGACATGCTGAGTCAGGGGTTGGACTTGGACATGGGGATTGGCGATAGCAGCCCCCTCCCCTTGAGACTTTGTGTGTGGGGTGCCTTGTCCCCGCTGAGGAGGTTATGACTGAGGACATGCCCAGACAGCCTTCTCCGTGTGGGGAAGTGTCTGTTGGGGGCAGTTTTCATCGCCCCTTTCCCCCTGGAGCTTGGGACAGAGGCATGTTTTCATCTCCCCCCCAGGAGCCCTGGAATCATCAGTGGGCTGGGGAACGCCTACCTGTCAGCGGGAGCTTGATGTCGGCACCTCCACCCCTGGGAAGGGGGTGGGGTGGGAGAAAGCCAGCTTCCGGGTTGCGCCCTCAAGTCCCAGGAGTCACCGGCAGCCGTGCCAGGGGCCCGTGTCGAAGGGGCACGTCCAAAGGGGCTTGCCCTTTGGTGTTGCCCTTCGGCGAGGGCCATCAAATGGACCCGATGTGTGTAGTGTATGGGGGGAAGGAGCGTATTTGTATTTAGCCTGTGGAAGGGTTCTCCCTCCTGGTGAGAGCAGGAGGGTAGATGGAGGATCCCACCCTGGTGGCAGCAGGGGGCGACGGGGGGGAGGGGGGGGCGTTAGGAAATAGTTAGATGTATAGAAAGATGGAAGGGGTATTATTTGTAATTAATTTGCGGGTTGAATAGGATTACACTGTGTATGTGATCTTAGATTAATGTTGGGGGGGTTGTTATTGCTGCTATTTGATATTTGAATTATGTGATGTTATGCATTGTAATATTTTTGATGTTGTGAGCCGCCTCGAGCCATCTGTGATGGGAGAGGTGGGATATAAATTAAAAGTGAAATGAAAAAATGAAATGAAATTTTCCATTGTACTCATTGGCTTGTATGCAGATTCCTTTACAAATCTGCAATCCAGTTGCAGACTGGTCAAAGCAAAGGGAACAACATACCAACAATTCTGATTGGACGCACTGGAATGGAGGCACTGTGTTTGGGCAGGGAGGGGAGAGGTTAAGGGCTGGGCTGTTTCCATAGTGATTGGCTCAGAAATGGAGAAACAACGAACAGGCAGAAACCCAAAAGTAAAATGGTACTCTCGGCAACGCGGTAAGTGAACAGTACACGGTAAACAGTAACTCAGTAAATTGGGATGGTATCTCGCAGTATTGTGAGAATTGAGAAATTGTTTCAGTATTGGGAAACGGTTGGGGAACTGATCCTGGTTCCCAAGATGGCAAAATTTCTGGGGTAAGAATTTTGTTGTCCATTTCAGCCCTAATGTTAGCCCCATTTAACTCAACTGGAAAGTCCCATTGATTTGGATAGGATTGGTGGGTGTCTGGGGTAGGACTGTGATGGGGATTGTGGGGGGGGAAGGAAAGTTTGTGGGTTTGTGTGGGGGTTTATGCTGTTTTATATGTATTGTTTTTATTTTGCTTTGTAAGCCACCCTGAGCCATTTGGGAAGGGCGGGCTAAAATGGAACTAACAAACTAAATAAGTAAATATGATCATGCTTGCATGATATCAGCGTATACAGACAGTTATTGGTATGAACGTATCAGTCTGTATGCACATGTCTCTTATTTATATTTATCCATCAACGTGCGGGTGGACATACCTCAAAGTCCGTAACTGGTACAAAGCGGATCACATGGTCTCCATATTTTTTATGACATCCTTTTAGGTATTACATCAGCATGTCTCCTCCCCTTAATCTTCTTTCCTCTAGGTCACTGACTCTCAATTTTTTTAACTTTGCCCTCCCTCCTTTCCACTTGTCTGCCATAGTTGAGGCCCCTCTACTCACCCCCAATGCATAAATACATCTTACCCTTCTCTTTCTCACTCCTTCCAACACTGGGCATTTTCAGACAAAAGACTCTCCAGCCACTACCCACCCACCCAGCATACATGTTGCAGGGCTGCAGTGTTGCCCTATGGGTGCCCTGTAACATGTATAGTGGGTGGGTAGTGGCTGGAGAGTGTCTTGTCTGAAAATGCTCATTCTTCTTGTTTCCTCTGTCTCCCCTCCTTTTCCCTTTGAATCTTTCTCCTCCTTGGCACCTCATTATTTTTGAGATTCCCCCTGGCTCAGTGAGATGGTGGAACTAGGCCTTCGCCAACTGGGTTTTTTCCTGTGTCCCCACCACCACTATTCTCCCCCCAGTTTGAGAACTTAGGCTTTAGATTAAACGTGCCCAGTTCTGTCAGCTTTTCCTCATATGACTTGACTCTGTCTTGATCATCTTTGTTGCTCTCCTCTCTGTCAACATAAGGAAATCTTACCAACAATATCTGAGAGCACCTACATTAGCTAGTTCTTTAGGACTGGCTGTAAACGTAGCCTCTATGAGTTCAACTCCACTCTGAGAGATGGCCTTGTGGAACAAGCCCTTTGCCAGTGGAGAGAAGATCTGGAAACCAAGAAAAGAGGGAGAAACAAAAATGATGTGTTCAGTTACTGATTCTGTAACTGCAAGGCTGTGTGTTGTGTTCTGATGCCTCCATATTACTCTCGAAAGCAAGACTTGTGAGAACACCTCATATGCTCTGTTGACTCTATGATTGATTTATCCCAAACGTTGTATAGCCCAGTGGGGATTATTCTCTTGGTTCTAACTATATTAAGTCAGATTTTCAAAAAGATTGAGGGAGATGTGGGCCCCAAACTGCATGTCTGGTTTGTAAATGAGGGCGAAAACAGATATAACGCTAACTCCACTTTAACATTTCTTATGCATGTTGCAGGGCTGTATTGGTGCCCTTTGCAGCCCTGCAGTATGCATAAGAAATGTTAAAGCAGTGTCAAAGTGGTGTTCAAATGAAGTTAGTGTTATGTCTCTTTTCACTCTGAGAGTACCATGGCACTTCATTAACTGCACGTTCAAGTGGCATCATAATGCAGGCATGAAGTAGGACATAGGGTTTAAAATGGACCTTCCAAATGGAAGGAAACTGTAGCCTTTGTAGCCACAGTTTGCTATTTAAAACATCCTAGTCCTCCGGTTGACCAAAGAGGTATTGGTGTTTGTATTCCTAATAAGAAATAAGTAGAAAATTATATGAATAGAAGATTTCCATCATTCAGAAGTTTCTTTGCTATTATTCAAAATGCTTTACTCTCATTATCTAGTTTAGTCTAGCAATTACCTATTTTCCAGATAGAAAACTCACTCAGAGATAGTGACAGGGCCACCTAGTGAATTCATGGCTTGGATGAAATTTGAACCCTTGTCTTTCAGGTCCAAATCCAACACCTTCCCCACTACACTATACTGGGTCTACAGCAACCATCTCTCCAAGCCCAGGATGTAGTTCCTTAGTTTCCAATGCTGTCATTTTCCATTTTACTCAGCCCTCTCATCTCTCTTGCTTTTTTTTTTTCTTCACAAACTTTCCTTAAAAAATTTAAGACATGTGTTTAATCTCTTGAAATTTGATGAACAGGGAGAACCTACAAGGAGAGAAACGCTGGCTCCCCCTGCAGACTCTCCAAATATAGTTACAGATCCTGGATCTCCTCCAAAATGTTCAATGTTCTCTTGAATCCACTGGAGAGCTGCCACTTGATCCAAGTAACCCCAGTTTCCACGAGCATGTTCATCACCAGTACTGAAATCAAGAGAATACACAGGGAATTAATGCAGCTGTTTGGAGTTTTACATTACACCAGTATGTCAGAATCTGCTTCCAAATTGTTTTCCAGACGCAGTTTAAGGTGTTATTATTGACACAGGAAGTCCTAAATGATTTGGTCCGTACAAATCTGAGAGACTGCCTCCTTTCTTGTGCTCCATGGCAAACCTTAAGATCAGCCAAGAACAATCTCTTGGTGATTCTATCTGCAGCTCTTAGGAGAAATGGGTGAATGATCAAACAATTGTCTCATAGTTATGTTTGGCTGCCTTGATATGAAAACTGTCAGGAATCTCCGGAGGATCAGATCCTTCAGTCCTTTGCATATCAGAAGTTTTTTTTTTTATCTGCATATTTCCGTTTTGACATTGAGTTGGATTTGATCACTTGTTTTATTGGTGGCTGTTTGGTTTAGACCCCACTGTGATGAGTTGCAAACCATCACTTTAGAAACAAGGAAGGAAAGGGTTAATTCCCAAGAGGTGCCAGGTGGTGGGGTTCAACAGCTGATGGCCCTGATTGTCCACAAGCTGTATGTGCCTGGACTGGGAGCATAGTGGTGGGACCACCAGTGGGGAGGCAGAGCTTAGAGCTTGCCTCAGGGTTTAAGAGCTTGCCTCATGGAGGGCCCAACTGAAGGGACCAGGAGGAGGCTGGATCTTGCCCATTTTAGAAAGACTCAGCCAAGGGAGGGGTAGGTAAGCAGGCAGGCTGGCAGGCAGTTGGAGAGGTATTGTTCAGTTTGGATGGTTTCTCTGTGTTGAGAACTTGGCACAACTACAATAAATTGCACTTTTGGTGAAGGAACGAGTGCATGTGGATTGTTTGGCCATCACTCTGCTGGGACCTACACCCTGACAAGGCTGCCCAGATACTTTTGATGAGGTATCATTAATGTTAAGGCTGCCTGGAGAGCTGTGCAGATGAATTTACCGATATTTCCAGTTGGCTGCTGTTTCCTCTGTCGGACGGTACTAACCCAACTATTGAAGTGGAGTAGGCCTATTACAGGAAGGTTTGAGAGAAATGCGAAGAAACAAGAATACAAGGCCAGCCCAAATTGGAAACTGGCCAAAACACAGATTGGAAAATTGTGACCGCAACTGTATGTGCAGATTAAATAGACTTTTAGCTAACCTAATGTTCATATGCAAGTACTCTTGGTATTTTCTACAACAGGTTTTTGCTGCACACAAAATAGCAGATGCAATGTTGGTGCATGATGTCTTACCTAAAATATCCCAGGATGCCCAGCCTGTGTTGAATAGTTACAACCACCACATCTTCGAAGGCTGCTAATACTGACCCATCATATGTCGAAGCAGAACCAATCACTAACCCACCTCCATGGATCCACACCATCACCTGAAACGCAGGAACACTTAGACATGCCTCTAGCTACAAACGTCCTGGTTTTACTTCTGGCATAAAGGGTTGTGTTTTTTATAACCTTCAGCAGATAGTTAATTAACTGAAACATGCAGCTAGGCAGATTAGATGTAATTTTAAAATTCAGCCTCTAAAATTGTCCTTGCATTTTGCATGCAGCAGCAAAGAAATGTAAATTTTCTCCAAGGGATTAAATTCAGTCCTGCATTAAGCAAGCACATCACCTAGCAAACACACTGAGGCTGTGACCACTACACCAAGGCTTAGTTTGATCTATGAAATAATGAGTGATGAGCCTGGCCCATTGTTTCGACAGTAACTTGACTTACGGGTAACTTATCTTTCTTGTCTGAATGAACAGGTGTGTAAATGTTTAGGTACAAACAGTCTTCAGAATTTTGCAAGATGAGCTTTTCCTTTCTGTTAGTGAACACGTCAGCTAGCTTTTGCCCCATCACTGGATCCTGAAGGCACCTTAGTTAAAAACAAGTCTGTCAATGATAGTCGATTGAATCAGAGTAATAAACTCCCTTAGAAAGCACCATAGAATAGAGAGACTCTGGTAAGTTTTCATATTGTTGGTAGCAGCCTACAGATCGTTTACTTTGGGACAGTGAGGGTTAAGTACACAGCCGACAAGCAAACCTATGGAAATCAATGGGAGTTTTGCACACAATGGGTAATTTCAGACATTACGCGCTCCTGGGTCACCACAGTGGATTCCCAACTGTGGCGAGCCGGCTAACCCCCTCTCGTGGTCCAGGAAGGCCCCAAACAGACGTGACAGGAGCGGGACCACAGCAAGGAAACGGATGGACGGACCATGGCCCCGGGGAGCATAACAGATGTTACACCGATTCTGGACCAAGGTCAGAACACCCAGGGCGGGAGGCAGACATGGCTGGCTGAGGACAAACAAAGCCAAAAGCACCAAAAGACAACGCCCACACAAGGGAAACGGGAAGGGAGGGGGAGGAGGGAGAAGAGCGGCTGAGGTGGCACACACAGCAGGCACAGAGAAGCCGCAAACAAGGCAGAACACAAAACACAAACACACACCTGGGCACAAACACACCCGAATGGGAAAGGAAGGAAGGGGGGAGCACACCGGGAAGGTCAACACACACAGCACCACTGATGGGGGGGGGGCTGGGCCAAGGAAGCAGAGGGGACCGGGCCGGGAACAGACCAGGACACGGTGACAGGCACCCAGAACCCCACTGACTGTACAGGACACCTAACAGCAACACAGACACCCCAAGTCACAGGGGCCCCCACAGGGACAGAGCACAGTCACAGGGGAAGGGCAACCAAGCCAGGGAAGGCACCGGAGCGGTCCGAGGCAGGTCCAGATGGGAGGGATCCCTCGCGCTGATGCAAAGGCACGGCCGGGGATGGAGGCAAGTTGGAACCGGTGTGCAGCACAAGCAGCCCCCCCCTCCCAGAGGAAGGAGGTGCTGTCCAGGGGCCCCAGACCTGCACAGTCATGGAGGCACCCAGGGGGCGAGGGGGAGGGGCAGGTCACAGGCACAGGAGAGCGGGCGGGCAGCCAAGGGATGACAATACCATGGGGAGAGGCGGTAGCGGGGTAAGGCAGCAGGAACCAGCCAAAGGGGTGGGCGGGCATGGAGGGGAACACCACAGGCAGCGATGGCCAGGGGGTGCCCATGGAGGGGGCACAGAGACACAGGCGAACAGAACTGAGGCAAGCGAATTGGCCAGAGCAACCGTGAGGCCGGAACAGCAAGGAGCGAGCGGCCAGTGCCCTGAGCTGGCAGAGGAGTGCAGGGAGCACACGGTGGGGCACACATCCATGGCACCAAAGACACAGGGGGCCTCACAGCCAGCTGCATGGGGTCAGGAAGGGGCCCGGGAAGGGTAGGCCCCACCAGATCCACGTAGTGGGGCCACTGAAGCATGCCCTGGTGGTAGCCCACTCCTGCCATGTGGTGGGCAACGAGGTAGTAGGCCTCAAACGGATCTGCCACGGCAAGCCCCACCTGAACATCAGCACGGGACCACACAGCAGCCAGCACCACCAGCTCTGGTCTGGTGGGCTCCGGCAAGGCATAGTCAGCAGCAGGGGGCCATGGCAGGTGACCAAGCTCCAACAGATGGTGATACTCTACCCCATGCGACCGCTGGTAGCCATGTGCCCCGTGGATGCAGCCAAAGAAGGAAACATCCAGGGCAGGGCCCCCCTCCTCCGAACGGGTCGCGAACCTGGCCAGGGTACACAGAGAGAGGGCAGACATGGTCTCTTCCGGGGACCATGCCACATACAAGCACCGCATCTATGGAACACGCCCATCAGGAAAGGGATGGAGGGCAAGCGCCTCTGCATGGAGCTGGCACTTGCGAGCACTGGCCTCATAGCCAAAGTAGCAAAGCCCGGAGCTCAGACTCGTATAGGCACCAGAGAGGGTGTCCGGGCAGCACAGGAGCAGTTGCACAGCCGGGGAATGCCACAGGTCACAGAGGGCCATGGTCTTGTGGAAGATCCAGCTATGGGGGCGTCAGGCGATCCAGGATGCAGGAGCCCCGGTGCAGCACAGGCAGCCATGGTCCAGCAGAGGGTCTGAACAGCAAGGAGTGAGGGGCCCCTCATTCTCATGTGGGCTGGGAAGGGAAGCAGGGGAGCTCCAAGGACACACAATAAGCCCGCAGGCCGCAATATGGGATGGCTAGCGAGCGATGCGTGGGGAGCGTACCTAGCACAGCTGCAGGAACCAAGTGCACATGCAGTACAGCAAGCACTGATAGCAGGGAGGTGATGACAACAGGCAACCAGCTGTGGACCGCATGGATGGGCACATGCGGGCCCGGGACACGAGCCCCATGGCGGGAGTGCAGGTGCACCCGGGGTGTGTGTGCCCCAGCACCCCCTCACCAACCACCGGCCAGCTGGCAGCGGGGCGGGCGGGCAAGGGCAGCCAACACAGGTGCGCTGGGGGCCCCCCACAGGTGCAAGGGCGGGTCACGGAGCAGGGGTGGGCCCGGGACATGGGCATGAGAGCCGAATGCCAGACCGCACCATCGGCACGCTCCACCATGGACGTGGGCCAGAGGGGCGCATGTTCGATGCACCTGGCCCTATGTGCGGGTGGTACCGGGTGCACACTGACCTCATGTGCCTCTCCACTGACCTGCTCCACCTGGGCGCCCGCATCCGGGAGTGCCTGGCTAGGAGCGCTGTGGCTGCCCGGCAAGCACACCACAGGCGCCGGCGGTCCCAGGCCATGCTCAGGGCCCTTTGGGCAGCTGGGGCATACCAACGGACCCTGCGCCTCACCCAAGGGCACCCAGCTGCTCTCCAGGAAGCAGCCGGGCGACACCACTGGTACTGGGCAGCCATAGAACGTGCTGCCATCCTCACAATGAACCCTGTGGAAGCGCTGTTCAACTCCCAGCTCTGTGCCTCGAGGACCGTGGGCGGCTGCTGCTTCCGGAGGCCTGGTGGGACCGGGAGGCAGATACGCGGGCTCTGCAGGCATGCTGGTGGCTGGGGCAGTGGTGGTGCACCGTGGGGGGCAGCAGAGGTGGTGGCATGATGTAGGGGCTCATGGTCCCTGCGTGCAGGAGCAGCGAGGTGCCAATGTCCAGGGACCAGTCCCTCTTCCTTATGTGCTCCAGTCCCAGCCGATCGATGGCTTGCTGTAGCAGCCCCAATGCCTCCATCTTCCTGGTGTGCTCCTGGCGCTCCCGCCTCCTTTCAAGGTGCATTTCCACTTCCAGATGCTGGTCCCTGGCCTCTGCCTGCTGCAGGGCCCTGTCTGTGGCCACCTCCATGCGGTTAATGGCCGTGATTATCCACTCCCCCTGCTCGTGCTGGTCCAGATGATCTCCTCGGCTAGATCCTCCCTCTAGTGCCGTACTCGTACCCTGTGCTCCTGCATCTGCTGTGCTGGGGACACGGGGTCAGCTGGTGGGGGTGCTGCTGGTTGCCCTGTTGGGGAGCCGATTGGGGTCCCTTAATTGGGCTCTGTCGCATGCCACTGGTCCCGGAGTGGTGCTGGGGGTAGTAGTTGGTCCACCCCGGTGGGTAAGTGGCCGCTGTCCTCCCCTTCGGTGCCCCCCTGTGCCCTGGATGCCCCCCCGGTACCCTCCACTCCGGGTCTCTGGGCGTGCCGCCCCGGGGCCAGGTGGGGGCCATGCCTCTCCCACCTCTCCATGCCCTCGGTGCACCCCTATTGGGCCCCCCCTGCCATGGTACCTCACCTTGTTCCACCAGCAGCTGCTGCGGTTGGTCCCCACTGTCCTCCTCACCTGGCGGTCCTGTGTGTTGGGGAGTGTGTGCACCTGTTGGGGAATGGATGTGGGGAGTTGTGTTACCCTTGTATGGGCCTGGTCCCCTTCCCATCATCCCCCCCACTCACTGGCACTGGGGGTTGGCCAGCGTCACCTGTCCCCCCTGTTCTGTGCCCGGTCAGGTCCCCATGCACCCTGACCCTCTTCCCACATTCCTGGGGTCCGTGGGGCTGGCCCGTGCCCTGTGGGGGCCCCCCACCCCTGGGCCCACCCCCTATGGTCCGTTTCCCATCCCACCTGCCTGCCTACCCTCTATGTCCATCTCGGAGCCCTCTGAGGCCAGCCGCTCCATGTGGCTGTGTGTAAGGAGATGGGGATGGGGAAGCCAAAGTCAGAGACGGCATAAAAGAACCCCACATACCTGAAGGCGGGCCCCCACAGGGGGTCAAAGAGGCAGGAGGTTGGAGACACAAGGGCGGGCACCCGGCACGGGGCCCGGAGCGAGAAGCCCCCCGCAGGGGGAAGGCAACATACAGAAACTGACAGCCACGCCGAAGGCAGATGCAGGGGGCAGGGCCACAGCACAAAGGCGTTCGGCGCGGCTGCGGGAACGTGGGGGCGGGGCCAGCCTTACTTAAGGGAGACAGAAAGAACACAGCGCTGCCGGAGATCAGCAGCGCTGTGAGACTGGCCCCGAGCGAATTGAGGAGAAAGAGAGAGAGAGAGAGCAGCGAAAGTGAAGGAGAGTGCGAAGGACGCGAGAGTGAGCGTGTTGGAGCGAGTGGTGTGAGTAAGTGGGTGCGAGAGGAGTGTGGGTGAGGTGAGTGCAGCGCGTGCGTGGTGTGGGATAAAGTGGAGTTCACCCCCCCTTACCTATCTCTGTTTGGGCCCTTACCTACCTGTGGCAGAGTGTGCAGACTTCCCTACCTTCCCTTCCCGGGTAGTATCCCCCTGTGGCCCTACACCCAGAGCACATTAACCCTTCCCCAGTTCCCGTTCAGAGCACTAAGTAAGTTGAGTGTGTGTGAGGGGTTGCAAGCAAGCTCGAGAGAGGGGGCTCTGCTCGAGGTTGCGTTCCTCCACCCCAATGATGAACTGGCCCAGCCTCGCTAGAGATATTTATTGGCCAACCAATATCCTGAGGGGTCGTTTTCCTCGACTGACTCGAGTCAGGCCCTGCGAGTGAGGAGTGTGAGTGTAATAGTCCTAGACGGGTTTGGTGGCATCCGTGGGAAGTTCCCTTCCTTTACCTGTCCCCTCCTAACACTGTGCTCCCCCTGCGTCCACTGGCTGAGGGTGACCGGTGTGCTGGCCTCGGATCCGCCTGAGTCAGACTGTGGGTGTGGGCTCATGGTGCTGGTTTGCAAGGGGGACCTGCTGCTCCCTGAGGTCCCGGGGCATTCCTCTGGGTGGCCTAGGACCCCGGAGCCGGTGTCTGCATGCGGGACTGCTAGAGGTGGGGGCACGTCCACCCATTTCCTGCCCTGGACCACAGTGCTCACCACAAGCTGTGGGGCGACCATGGAGCCCTTCATATGTAGGATGCAGCCCAGGGCGTCATAGCAGAGGGCGGTCCATGTCTGGACCACTGGTTATTGTCCTTGATGGCCTTGTACCCCCTCTTCAGCTCCTTGACCTTGAAGCAGCATTGGGCCACAGTCCTGTGGTGCCCCACCACCTCCATGTCCCGCACTATCTCCGTGAACACATGCTCGTTCCTCTTGTTCACGGCTAGCTCCACCTGGTGCTCCAAGGACCCCCAGATCTGGATGAAGTCCTGGGTCTCCTTTTACCCCCATTGCCCCCCTCGCTGGTACCGGCGTCTCCCACATGTGCCCTCCTGCTGCTCCTCCTGCTGCTCCTCCGCCTCCACCTCCGCTTCCCCTCCACTGGTCTCCTCTGGGGGCTCTGGCTCCCAGGCCTGTTTCCGGGTCTGTGGGTTGTAAGGGTGTGTGTGTGTGTGTGTTAGGTGCCTCTGTCCTTCCAACCCATGGCCTGCCCCCCTGCCCCCCTCCCACCAGCCACACCCCCTTCATGCCCCTCTGCCGCAGTGCGGTCCCCCCCTCGCTCTCCTTACCCATTTCCAGGGTTCCTCCATCCCCTGGCTGGTTGTCCCCTCTGGGGCAGCTTGCCCTGGCTGCTGCTGCTCCTTTGCCACTGCCTCCAGCACCACCACCTCCTCCTCCTCCCTTCCTTGCTCACCCTCCACTCTCTTCCCCCTTCCGCCTTGCGCCATCCCGCCACATTCCCCTGCTGCTGTGTGCCCTTTAAATCTCCCTCCCCGGT
Organism: Sphenodon punctatus; assembly: GCA_003113815.1. Taxonomy (NCBI): domain Eukaryota; kingdom Metazoa; phylum Chordata; class Lepidosauria; order Sphenodontia; family Sphenodontidae; genus Sphenodon; species Sphenodon punctatus. The sequence continues at coordinate 3,571,514 of QEPC01005157.1, forward strand.
CTGCATGTTGCTTGTTGCCTGGCAGCGATGCCGCATGCGTTCACCACGGCTGGGGATCATTTTGTTTGATCCCGCCTGGTGGTTGCCGTTCAGTCGTTACTTTTGGGGGTTTCCCGGTGGGAATCTCTTTGACCATGATTCCGGGGATGGTCCCGTCCCGATCTCCAGAACCATGGTTGGGTTTGGCCCCTACGGGTGATTGACTATGGTGAACATCTGGATGCCGCCAATCAGACGTTCAGGTCTCTATGGCCACGCCGTGGAGTTGACCATGGTTCACTGTGGTTGTCTGTGATCTTGTAATGTCTGAAATTACCCAATGTTACTACGTCTATTTCATTCAAATACCTTAGAGAAGGGTATTAAAGGCCTTATAGGAACTGTTTATAAAAGGAAAGCACTTCATGTGTTTTTCTATGGTACCCCAAACCTTCCATGCTAGTTCTAAATAATATGATAATATACCTAGCATTAGAAACGTTACTAGACCAATAAACTGGGTAGACATGGAGTATCCCTTTCCTCACCTTCATAGCTTGAATGGGAGAAGAAGCAAAGGAGTAGAACATTACTGAAAAATGGGAGTAGTTAGATGCCAATGTTCAGTATACGTCCAGAACAATGCACCCAATTTCAGGCTCAGTGGGACAAATCTGTTCCCACCAGCAAACTCTTCCCTTTCCTGGATACATCAACCTCAGAGTAAAGCCACCGTTCTGCTGTGTAGAGCATGAATCTGGGAGTTAGATGGGGCACTGGCATTGCTACAGCCCTTTCTACAAGCTGAAGAAAATGAACTGCCCTTCTTAAAGAGGAAGGATCAGAACCCTCTAAGAGCCACTCCTGCACATGGCACATTTTGCATTCTTTCTAACATATTCTTGGTGTAATTCTTTTTAACTTGCAGATGTCATTTCTGGGGTGGAGGAAGAAGAGAGGGGAAAAAACCCTGTCTGCAGCTTTCGTGGGGAGAAAAACTGTTGGTGATGAAGAAAGCCAGTTGGTCAGATCAATTTATCAATTAACGGAACCCCAATATTCCAGTTGTTGACTTACATGGGTGGGTAGGAAGTTGCATCTCTGAGTTTGTTCCATGGCTCAGCTGACTGAGGTGGAGAGAATCGCAAAGGTCCAATGGGTGGTTTTGCAAAAGGAATGCCAAGGAAAACATTCACGTGTTTCTCAGCACCATCTACTTCAATTTGCTGCCCACGAAGTTTCCCATACTTGGTAGCCACTTCAGCTTGTGTGGAATTTAGTCCTGAGTAACATAAAGTAGGAATGTATCACTCTATTCAAAATGATCAGGCAGGTCTCAGAGGCTCAAATGTTGCTGCACATCATTTTCAGGTGTTTTAATTTTTCAGGTGTTTAAATATGTGTAATTTTTTCACATATTACGTTCACATCCAACTGAAGAAAATATTTGAAACCTACCAACTTTAGCTCTGACATGCACTTGAGAAATATTAGTACCACTGTTATTTGTATATTATGAAAACATACGTTGTTCTTACTACAGAACCTGGTCAATAGGTTGCATACAATAGGAAGAGAGTATGGACTCTCACCTAACAACTCCAAGACAAAAACGATGGCCATCACAAAAGAAGAGCAAGACACGAGGATATTGATGGAAGGGAAAGAACTGGAATAGATTAAAGAATTCTTATGACTCTGATCAGTTTGATGGGTCCCCAACCTGGGCTGAGTTGTGACGGCGTCATGCCACCGTCATGTTTATTAACACCCTTGAAAGTCATTATGGGGTGTAGGGTGAACCATAGCCACACTTCATAATCAGGCTGAAGGATCAGCCATCCCAGACTTGTAGTCTAGAGAGCCGCTAGCTGTGTTAATGCTGCTCCTGCCCCTTTCCCTTGTAATCCAGTTTCCTTTGCCAAAGGTGTAAAGAAGGTGGAGGGAAGAGGTCTCGGGGGCCCTTTGACATCTAGAGCACACTGTTAGCTTCTCCAGTCCTTACAGCCTGATCCCACTCATCAAAGTCACTGGCAGTCTTGCCATTCTCTTTATTTTGTTATGGATCAGGAACTGAAAGCTCAACATCTTCCACCTGGAAATGATGTTGTTCACACAGCTTGCAAAGCACTGTCTGAATCTGTGACATTTTGCAAGAGACTTTAACAATATGGAAATCATAGGTTTGCAAACAGGACTGCTGCAGCACTATTTAGGGGCTAGCTGTCCCACTAGATGCAATGATCTTTCCCTGGCAAATCAGTGGTTAAAACAGCTCAAGTTACAAAAAACAGGCACAAACCTGAAAAGAGGAAATGAGAAACTAAAAAACCTACATTGTATCCCAGTGAGTTTTGATATGCTACCTGCTTTGCTACACCCTCCTCTCTAGTGTTTGCTCTGTGCATGCATCCCAGCCTGCATGCATTCGGTTTGTCATTTGATTGACTTCCCACCATTGTATTTACAATTTTTCAAGTCTGAATGCCTTTTGTCCCTCCTAACGGCCCCATCGCCACTGATTTTTTTATTCTATATCTGTCCTGCATTTTTTTCAGTTTATAGTTTTGACTTCTTAGATGCCTGAGAAAGGGCCCTGTGTAGCCTGAAAGCTTGCCTACTCTCAGTAACAGAAGTTGGTCTAATAAAAGATAGTACCTACCTGCACCACTTTGTCTCTATCTCAGATGAATCCAGCTTTTGTCATCTTCCTTGGGTTAGTGTCCATGTCCAAGGTGTGTCTGAAAGCCACAGAAATGCCATGCTTGCTTCTCCCAGCTTGTCACTAGACTCAATATTTGTCCTCTCTCCTAAGTTGACAGCAAAGTAAAAAAATATTTTAAAAACTTACCAGTAGATGCAAACGCTGTGACCCATATAGCAAAGCTCAGGGACAGCAACACAATCTTCTCCCTGGGTAACATTTTGCAGGCTACTTCAATGGCTGGCAGCTACTTGCTACAAGCTACTTGCTTCAAAGACTGAGCAAAGTGTAAAGGTTGCACTAGATAAAGCCCTGTATTTCTAAGAATGTTAGGCTTGTCGTTTGTTTTCCAAGTGCATTGAACTCCATATCCAGTATTGCTCAGAGACAAATTCAGGGAGATCAGCGAGTGAGATCATGCCCAGATTGCAAACACAAACCACACAACAAAAGATCTCAAAAGGATGGACACATGAAATAGACATTCTCTAGGCTGCTTGCATCATTTAACCCTGTACACAGTCTGGGAGCAAGGGGATAGCTATATATTATTATTATTATTATTATTATTATTATATTATGTAGCACACGCAATGTACCTGGCACTTTACAACTGTAAGAAAGACACACGGTCCCTGCTCCAGCGGGCTTACAATCTCAGAGAGACAAAGGGGGTGGGGAGGGGGAGGAAGCAGAGATAGAGACAAGGATACATATATGAACTCGTGAGATTTCAGGTGCACATGCTTGGCTTAGTTACAAAGGCGTAGTTAGTTACTCATTTAATGTTACATAAGATACGATGATCCAGGATATGTCAGCAAAGAGATGAGGGGAATGAGGAGCCAGGGAAAGCTTGACAGAAGAGGTGGGTTTTGAGGAGGGCTTTGAAGATTTGGAGGGAGGAAGCCGAGTGAATGTGTTCAGGGAGGGAGTTCCAGGCATGGGGGGGCTGCCAGGGAAAAGGGGCGGATGCATTTAGAGGATCAGGGGAGCCGTGAGCAGGCGAGGGTGGTGGCAGAGGAGGAACGGAGCTCCCGGAGAGGAGTGTAGCTAGCTATAATAGGGGCAAGTGGTGCAGCCTCACTGCTCCCGCCCCCAAATCTGGGGGGATCCATGTTCCCTTCCTGGTGCAGTTGTGTCTACTGCTACTGGGAGAAAAGGCAAGAGGGCCCAATCCGTCTTCTGCACCAGGGCCCATTCCAACCTAGGTATAGCCTATACCCCTGCCTAGGACAACCAAATGGGTGAAGGTTTTTATTTAGAAACTGTTGACAGTTGCTCCCAAACAATATTGCCAGAGGAGACACTAAAGCTTAGTAGGCACTGCAGTTATATGAAATGTAGCATCAGTCTGTCTATTTACTTAGGTGGAAACACCGCTGAAACTGCCATTGACACAGATCTTTGCCATTTCAGTTGGTGATTATGACAGTGTCACCGAAGTCCTTGCAGGGCCAGGCCCACGGGGTTGGGGCGAGTCACTGCAGCGGGGCAGCCCTCGGGGCAGCAGAGCTCTAGTAAGTCTCTGGCCCTTTAAGGCGGCTTAGTGTAGAGGCTTAATTAAAGTCGGCTGAGTGGCTCTAGCTGGGCGTGGCTGTGCAAGCCAGTGGAGCCTCAGCTATAAATGGGGAGCTGAGGCACTTGAAGGGAAAACCCACCAGGGAGAAGCAGCAAACCTGAAGGCTCTGCCTCAAAGAGAGGGGCTGAGATGGAAGGAGGCAGCCCTAAGAGCCCCCTGGATACCAGCTGGCAAGGGGGGAGGCCAAGCTAGGAGAGTCTCTCCCAGGCTGGAAGGAACCTGGCTGGCAGGGAACAGGCCAGACCGGGGTTCTGTAGCGACTGAAGCATACATGGCTAGAGCATTTATGAATGGACGTGTAAATTACTGTGATGAAACCTGACACTGTAAATAAAGAGATCCTGCAGGGACTCACTCCAACAGGGGGCCACCCTGTTACAGAGATTATCTTGTCATCTTGAATAATTTCTATGATAGATACTATGGCCCTTTTTACATGGACCATGGCTGTGGCAGGCGGGCAGGCAGGGGGCAAGGGATTGGTATGCGTGCAGCAGGGGGCCGGTGCACACTGACTGCCCCCATATCCCCCGCATCCCCATGCATGGAGCGACTGCCGTTTTGGCCAGTTGCCCCATGCGTGGGAGGTGGGTGGGCATGTGTGTTTCACAGGAGCATGCCTGCATGCCCACCCACCCGCCGCACCATTCACATGGGAGGCACCCACACATGCCCACGCAGCAGAACTGCAGGGGCATCTGCGGGGGTGTCTCATGTTAAAAGGGTCTATGATAGGAAGGAACCATATTGCACACTGCAGAGAGGAGGGCACTTCACTGTTACTACAGTTTGTTTGTATTGTGATGGTGTCCGGGGGCAGCAAACGTGGTTCATTGTCGTGCTATCCTGGTCACTGCACAAATATTTAACAGAAAGGAATTTTCAGTTCAAATGTCAAATTGGCAGTAAAAGCATTGTAACAAGCTCTTCACTGGATTGCCGTGGACATGTGAGAACTGAAAATCATATGAAGAGTTATTTTTCAATACCAGTAGCAGTTTCTCACTTGGCCGATAATTCCCTGCCTCTGTCCAGAGTTCTACCCACTGATATCAGTAATTACAATGGTTAGTACCATTTCATCCTAAGAAAAAGTTACAAAAACAGTATAACCATCATCATAACCATCCGTGTTGGCTCTATGGCAAACTCTTGTATGATGGGTTAGCAAAAGGGAACATGGGGTCCTGTGCCCCAGGACTCCAATCAAATAAGGGACCTCTTGTAATACTCACCATAATGCATGCGTGCACACACACAAACCAAATGCACTATTTATTTATTTACATTTATTGACCACCCCCTCATGCCTACGGCATCCCGGGGCAGCTCACAGCAAGTAAAACAATAATGAAAGCTCATAAAAACATCATCATCACTATGCACCAGCCAGCATGAGATTCGAGCACCAGAACTGGTCAGGCTCAGCCACCTTTACTGCCTTCATTTTTCAAGTATCTGAGCTCTGACACCATAATATGTGACACTTTAATATGTGGCTGTAATATGGTGGCCAGGTGTCATGGATTTTAAGAGAACAAATCTTTCTTTTTTAGAGCTGCACAACTCCATAGAACTCCATAGAATGGCGGTCCCAAATTTGAATGCCCTGCAAGCTTCATAGCACATATTGGATGTCCCTTATTTTAGAACTCTGCAGCTCCACAGAACCAGATAGCTGTCCCTTATTTCAGAACCCCACAGCTCTGTAGACCATAATGGATGTCCCATATTTTAGAGCTTTATATCTTTGAAAACCATAAAGTGTAAAGAGAAGTGATGGCAGAGGGCTGCCGTCACAACCCGACCCAGGTTGGGACCCTGCCGCCAGCGCTGTCCTGACCGGGTTGGCCAACACAACAAACATGCTTGCAGCTGGGCCACCGAGGAGGTGGGGAGCTGCATGAATGTGCGGTCACCTGGCCCCACACTGCCCCCGGTGCCCCTCATGGGGCATGGCTTCCCCATGAGGGGCAGCCATGGTGGCCAATCCAGGCTGGGTCATGGTGGGACATGACAAATATTATAGCCCGCTTTAGGCCCATCGGGTGGACGGCAGCCTGGGCTGTGATTCTATAAGTTTTCAGGATCACAGCCCAGGCTCCCGATATTAAACCATTCTTGCCCCACTACACCCCTCAGTTTTCTGGGCGTCACTCAGTCCCAAGCGTCTGCATATTTCATGCCCTGCCATAGACCATAATGAATGTTCCATATTTCAGAGTTCCCCATTTCCTTAGAATATAATGGACATCCCCTATTTCAGAGCCCCACAACTTCATAGCAATACTTTTGATGTGGCAATCTTAGGCTGCAGTTTGTGTTTTAATGGGACATGGGTAACATTCTTTCTGCCCAAGGATCTAAGGACACTTAACCCACCTCTGCTCATATGCTATAGTCATCTGCATCCAGGCAGACAGGGGCAGATTGGCCATGCAACCCACCGGGAACATTCCCGGTGGGCCGGGCCGGCAGGGAGGGA
>QEPC01005161.1:7689-56212 GCA_003113815.1 Sphenodon punctatus
CCCCCACCAATTCAAAAAGGCAGCTGGCCCAAACCCAGGTGCGTGTTGGAGGGGGTGTGGGGAACAGGGTACGTACCTTCACCAACGCTAGCCGAATCGCCCTGAGTTCCAGGAAATATATGCTTCTGGAGTGTTCCATCAGAGACCAGAGGCCCTGGATGGATCTTAATTCCATGTGTGCCCCTGAGACTGGCATCTGTAGTCATCACCTTCCTGGAGGGTTCCATTAAGGGCAGCCCTTCTGAGAAGATTACTGGGTTTAACCACGAAGACATGGATGACTTTAGGTGGGCGGGGATAGATACCCATGGATTTTCCCCTAGGGTGAGCTCTCTTTGGAAAGGATTGAGCCGCTGCTGCAAGGGTCTTAGGGTTGTGGTGAGCCCACCTGACCTGGCGAGAGCAGGAGACCATCAACCCCAGTAATCTTGCCAGAGTTTTGAGCCTCAGCCGCTGGCTGGCTTGTAACAGGAGAACTAGGGATCGAACTTTGTGCCTTCTCCCCTCCAGCACGAACACGCATCTAAGTCCGTATCTGTGACCACCCCTAAATGCTCCATCCTGTGACTTGGGATAACTGGCTCTTGGAAAGATTCACTACGAACCCATGGGATTCCAGATAACTGATTACCCTGGAGATGTCCCTGGACACACTCTCCTGAGAGGATGCTTTGATGAGATCGTCCAGGTAGGGGAATACATGAATCCCCTCCTCGCAGAGATTCGCTATTAACATGATGAGGGTCTTGGTAAACGTCCTGGGAGCTGAGGAGAGGCCAAAGGGTAGAGCCCTGAACTGCCAATGCCCCTGGCCGAAGGCAAGCCTGAGCCATTGCCTGTGGGCTTGAAGGACTGGAATGTGTAGGTAGACCTCCCTCAGATCTAGGGACGCCAACCAATCCCCTTTTGAAAGACTCTGGCAAATGGAGTTTGCTGTTTCTATTTTGAACTTCTGTGGTCTTATCCACTTGTTCAGATGTTTTAGTTAGTTCTAAGACCACTCTTCATTTGCCTGACTTTTTTGGCACCAAAAAAATTGAGTAGAGGCCTAGACCCCTCTCATATTGTGGAACTTTTTCTATCGCTCCTATGGCCAACAACCTTCTTATCTCTGTGAACATAGCAGAACTTTGGGGGGGATTTTTGGAGACTGGAGCGGGAAGGAACCTGCTCTTTGGGGGGTTTCGGAGCTCTAAAGCATAACCTTGCTGCACTATTTGTAAGACCCAGGCGTCTGAAATTGACGCTTCCCAAACCCCGCAGAAACTCTGCAGCCTGCCCCCTATGACTCCATCCCGTGAGTCATGCTTGCTTAGCTGACTGGGGAGGTGGTTGGTTCTCACTGTTTGCCCCGATCAGGCATGCGCTGGCGCTGACCCCTGAAACAAAAGGGCTGCCTAGAGTATTCTCTATCCTGTGACTGATTGCATCTTGAGAAGGCAGAGGAGGGACCTCCAGATTTAAAGGAGGGAGCTTGAAAAGGCCTTCGCTTTGCTCCAAAATGTTGTAACATTTTAGCTTTAGCCTTATCATTTGCCTGTCAAAACCTTGTCCAGGCAAGTGCCAAACAACTGGAAGCCTTTATAGGGCCCAGCCAACAAGAGTTTTTTTGCTGTGGCATCCCCCTGCCAGGATCTTAGCCTCCTCCTCACCACCACGGATAGAGAAACTGCCCGGGCTGACCAGGAAAGGGCATCAGCAGTGGTGTCTGCCAGCAGAGCACTAGCGAGCATGACCTGCGAAGAGAGGACTTTAGACTGCTTCTCAGAAATGTTTTCTGACTGCATTTCTTGTAGCCAGGCCATGTTGGCTTTCGCCACATAGGAAGATAGAATATTTATGCGCAGCGAGATGGAAGAGGAATCTAGGCCCTTCCTCAGGACACTCTCGATAACCCTGTCTTATGGGTCCTTAAGATAACAGTCCCCCTCCTTAGGAAACACCGTCTGTCTCTCTAGAGAAAGCAGCGGCAGCGTCCACTTTGGGATTTCTAAACAGGCCCTCCTTCCTTCTAGAAAAGGAGTAAAGGGTCTCCNAGTAAAGGGTCTCCGGAGTCTTATTCATCCTCCAAGACTTAGCAGGTGATTTCCACTCTGACAGAATTAATTTTTCGAAAGTTCTATCTAAAGGGATCCCCAGATTCCTTCCTTGCAGGGGAGGGGATGAGCTGGTGATGATCCTCTTCCTCTGAATCTGATCCTTTGCCTGCTTTTCCTCCAGGTGGAATGTTTTAACCCCCTGGGCCATCAATTCCTCTCAAAAGTTAAGAGGAAATTGTCTATCCTGGTCTCTGCTAGACTGATGGGGATCCTGCCACTCTCCCTCCTCTGGTTCGGATTTCTGGGAGGGAGATTCGGAGTCTAGATTTGACAAGGGAGCCTGGGAAGTCGTTGTTTTGAGGGCCCTAGTCCTCTCCCTCTCCTCTGATGAGCCACTGTAACAGAGGACTGAGGAGATTTCAAAAGGCAGGAAACAGCGCCCCCTGGGGACTGAAAAGCTCTTCCCACCCTTTTAACTTGTTGCTTCTTTGAATGAGAAATCCTATCCTCCCCCCAGCCCCCCCCAGGGTACCCTTTCTCTTTTTTCCCTGTCTCTCACAAAGCCATGTGAGAGATTCCATAATCTTTCCCATGGTGGCACTTAAAGTTTGAGAAGTTTCAGTCTGGTTACCCAACCCGTCAGGGGCGGGTACAGTAGCTGCCACCGCTGGTTCTCCCTGCAAGGGAACCTGCCAGAGAACAAAAGATGGTCGGAGAGGGAGAGGGCGGCCGAAAGGAGACTCCTTTTTGGTCTGGGCCAGACTTATCTCCTTCCCGGAGGCAGCGTCCATAACTATCCTGCCGCGGCTGTGAGGGAGAGAACAGGGAACACCAGCCGAAAATCACCTCCTGTAGTGCTGAGGGGGAGGTGGCCAGATAGAACTGCCTTTCTGCCTCTGCAGAAGGCTGTTCTGGATGGAGGAGGAAAGTCTGCGCAGTTTCCTTCCTCAGGCTTCTCCCTGCTCTCGGGCTGCTGCGCGAGAGCCGGCCGGGGCTAAATGCTACTGCCGGATGGAGCTCCAAACGCAGCAGCGCCCCTTCAGTCCAGTCAGTCCTGATGGTTCTGAAACCTCGCTGCTTGCTCTATGGAGGTCTCAGAAAACGCCCTGCCGGTCCGCAGGCAGAAGAACGAACTGGCGCCCTCCGGGCGGGTAGCTCAGGAGGCGCATGCGCAAAGGTCAATTAAATTCTTCTGCCTCCTGCCGGTCAAAGGAAGAGCTACCCAGTCAGAGGACTGTCTGCGGCAGGGGGAGAAACCAGATTTCGTTAGTTCAGATGCTTGCTGCATGGAAATATATATTAACTTTTGAAAATCTTACCTGTAGGTAGTTTTGAAAGTTTTACCAAAGTTCTTTAGGACAGAGTATGTGGGCGTACATGTATTTTAAGTCACCATACGCTTACAATGCTAGAATAGTGACAATGACAACATACAGAAAGCATTAACAATGAATGTGTGTTTCAAATTTCCTTGGCGTATATAAGAACTATAAAGCAGCATTGGTTAAAAATTTAATAGGGTTCTGTGAAATACTTTATTTCATGCTGTGACGAAAGAAGATCAAAAAAGTGTTCTTAAATACTTTATCCAAGACAAATAATAAATTAAAGGAAACCCTTTCCCTCTGCTTCCCAAATTTCATTGTCAGAGGATTTCACTTAGAAGTGAAACTGTTGACTTTCTCTGAAGAGAAAAATCACCTCAGTGTGGAACCACAAGGCAAGCTGTGCTGTAAGAAAAGAAACAGGATGACTGCAAGGGAAGAAAAAAATTGAGTCTTTAAAAAGGGCAAGTACCAAATATTCATCATTCAGTGGCGAAGGTAAGTACATGAGACAAGTTCTCCCACACTGAGATGGGGAAGACGACAATGGCTGGATTGTCCTGCACAGTCAATATGCCCAACCAAACTGGCAATAGCCAATTATTTTGCCTCCTCCTCTCATAAGTGGAGTCAGTTGCAGGAATAAATCCAAAAAGATTCTCCATATTTGTGAAATATTCTCGCCATGTTGGAAAGCACTGTAATGAGAGGGATAGTAGAGTTCTGATCTTCAGCAAATCCTCTGCTTTGCATCTGAGCATTCTAGTTAGCTGGTTGGTAGTTTTGCCTCCCTTTTGGTCTTTACATGGTATAAGCAACCCAGTAGATAACATTGACTGCTGCAAAGGCTGCTGGGAAGACCGCCCTGGCGTAGATATCAATGGTGTCAGCATAAATGGGCTTAAAGAGTGATTTTAGGCCACCCTTTTTCTCCAGTTTTGCCTCCTGCTGCTTCTTTGTTTCTCCGGTTTCAACTTCCACAGAACCGAAAGATCCAGGCAAGTTTTTGGAGATTCGGTGTTGCCTGTGGGAGAGAGTCAGTTCCTGGTTCACACCGGCTACAGAAAGGGAAAACAAAACGATGGCATTCTTCACGTTGATCTGCAAAGGAAAGGGAAGAACAACCTGTTGATATGATGTGGGCAGGGACGCCAGCTGGAGAAAGGGGAAATAAAATCAAAACTACAGGCTAGTTCTAGGTTTTTTCCTCAGGGCTGATATCACGGGATGCCAAAGCAGAGTCAAAGAAAGTCACATAAAATACTGAACTACCAAGCAAGGCCCTCTCAGCAAGCTGGGAATGGAGAGGAAATTCACCCTCTTCCCTTGCTAGCCTTTCTTGAATATCTCCTAGGTCTCCCATGCAGGGCCTCTATGCTATGCACAGGGGGAACAATTTCAGATTTTCAGCAGAAGTGGTAAGAGGGGATCTGCAAGGGAGAATTTGCTGGTCCCACTGTTGCGCCACAGGATTCTGCTGGAATCATAGACTGCAACTGCAATTAAGGTGGGGTGCAACAAGGGAACAGTTTGGCTTCTGTCATGCATACTAAGACTGAAGTTCACACTAAAGCTTTCCCCAGTTAGGCATTTATAGGGCCTTTCCCTGGTATGGTGAATTCTCTGATATGGGCTGAGCTCACTCTATAGCATTTCCCAGTCAGGGAGCATGTAAAGATTCTCCCGTATGTGTCAGGGTCTCTCTCCTGAATGGATTCTTCTTTTTAAATGAAGAAGGGAAGTGATGGCAGGGCCGAACACAGGTGCTAGCCCACACTGGTCCTCATGGGCGGCCCTTAGCCTGGGCTGCACCCTTGAAAAATCTCCAATCTTTTAGCTTGAAACAGGGGAAACGGTACATTTCAGCATCCCCTTGTTTGATATTTGTAATCTCATGTCCAAATTTCAGTTATCCTCCCCCAATTCCCCACTTCTAAATCTTTTGCAAAATTTTGAATTTTTTCCCCCTAAAAAAAAATCAACTAAATTACAGAAAAATGTAAGCCCCTTTCCTCATTGAATTCTTCCACTGAAATTTCACTGCAATGGAAGATTTTGAACCAGCATTAAATTACAATAGAGTGGTTGTTAATTATAAGTCTCCGAGTCCCCCCCAACATCAAGGTTACTGACCTCACTGGTTTGCCGGCTTGCTTTCATCTTGTCTTTTTGCTTTTTCATATAGTCAGCGTTGAAGTGTGCGAATGCGTATTCAACCAAAGCAGCGAAGACAAACACATAGCAAATCCAGAAGTACACATCCAAGGCCTTGATAGCAGAGGCTCGTGGGAGCGATGATCGGGCACTGACCATCAGAGTGGTCATAGTGAGAACTGTAGTAATCCCTGAAAGCAGCATGAGAAAATAGAGGTTACTTACCAGTAACTCTGTTCTTCGAGAGAGCTTCACGAATTCTCACTAATGGGATTCACTTCCTGCTCCGCAGGTACCGGAAAACCTCTTGTCAGCAGTTTCCAGGCAGAAAAGTCCTGGAAAGAACTAGAAAAAGGTGAGGGCTCCACCCCTCCTCCCTCCCCCTCCCGCACGGAAAGTGCGGGCTCCAGTTCGCGCAAGAGCGGGAGGCTATAAAAGGGGGCGGAGCCCTCGCCGCCTCAGTTCCTTCCAATCCCGTCCCAGGAAGACTGACAGGTACCTCCGAGACAGAGGGGAAGGCTGGGCGGGTCGTGAGAATTCGCGGAGCTCTCTCGAAGAACAGAGTTACTGGTAAGTAACCTCTATTTCTTCTTCGAGGATCTCTGCGATTCTCACTAATGGGAGAGTGACAAGCAGAGAGAAGACTTACTGCGGGTGGAGGGTAGTCGAGGTCAATGAAGGACGGATTGCAATACAGCTCTGCCAAGGCCAGAATCTGACGTTGTGGCCAGATCAAGCGATTAGTGCTTGGTGAAAGTATGCACAGAGGCCCACGTGGCTGCTTTACAGATGTCCTGTAGAGGGACTCCACGGAAGTAGGCAATCGAAGAGGCAACTGCTCTTGTAGAATGAGCACGAAGGTGGGAAGGAAGAGGCCTGCCAGCTTGCTCATAACATCTTTTTATACAGAGCAAGACCCATCGTAGGATATGAACAGGGCATCCGAAGCTCTGAAGGAGCGAGTTCGAGAAAGGTAGAATGAGAGTGCCCGTTTGACATCTAGTGTATGGAACACTCTATCCGTAGGGGAAGAATGCGGCCTAGGGAAAAATACAGGCAAGGAGATGGTCTGGTTGAGGTGAAAAGGGGAGACTACTTTAGGAACGAAAGACGAGTCCGTTCTGAGATCCACTCTATTGAAGTGGAAAACGGTGTATGGTGGGGAGGCCTGCAGTGCAGATAGTTCGGAGACTCTCCTAGCAGATGTGATGGCCAATAAGAAAGCAGTTTTAATAGACAAATTCTCCAGGGAGGAAGATGCCATAGGCTCGAAGGGAGGACCCATGAGCTTGGTGAGGATGAGGTTTAAGTCCCACGGCTCTGTAGGTTGGGAGGTTCGGGGGAAGGAGTTGACTAGACCCCTCCAGAAGGTCTTCATGAGGGGATGTGAAAACAAGGTTCCTATGCCCGGGGGGCAAAGGCGAGAGGAGAGCGCAGCTAGGTGTACCTTGAGCGAAGGTACAGACAGGCCCAAATTGTGGAGGTGCAAAAGATGGTTCATCAATAAATCGTGTAATTCGCAGGGTAGAGTCGCGCACCAAGATGTGAAGCGTCTCCATTTTGCAGAGTAACACGCCCGGGTCGATGGGTGACGGAAGTTAAGCAGGATGTTAGCCACTTCGTGGGAGGCATCCTGTACTAAAACTTGATGAGGCAAGCGGAGAGGTGGCGCAACCGGAGGTCATGATGGAGGATCAACCCCTGGTCCTTTGAAAGAAGTTCGGGAAGGAGAGAGAGCTCGACTACGTCGATGGCAATGGTTCGAAGTGTTTGATACCAGGGCTGGCGTGACCACGCCGGGGCTAACAGGATGACATGAGCCCGGTCCTTCTGGATCTTGTGGAGGACTCTGTATAGAAGAGGGATGGGAGGAAAGGAATATAGTAAGGGCCCGTTCCAAGAAATGGCGAAGGCGTCGGAGATCGATTCTGGATCACCTCCTGCCCTGCTGCAAAACTAAAAGTTTTGCATTCTCTTGCGAGGCGAAAAGGTTGATGGTGGGGGTGCCCCACAGATGAAAGATCTCCAAAAGGACCTGGTCGTTGAGGGTCCACTCGTGTTGGTCGGTGGATTTGCGGCTGAGCTGGTCTGCTAGGAAGTTGTCTTGTCCCGCTAGGTGTACCGCGTGTAGGTGGATGTTGTTACGGATACACCACGTCCAGATGGTTTGTGTCTCTAAGGAGAGAAGGGTAGATCTTGCCCCTCCCTGTTTGTTGATATACCACATTGCTGTGGTGTTGTCCGTGAGGACTAGAACATTGTGGTTTTCGATGACATGGAGGAGAGCAGCAAGTGCCCATCTGATGGCGCGCAGCTCTAATAGGTTGATGTGCATGCGCTTCTCTTCTTGGGACCACAGACCATGCACCGTGAGTTCGTTGATGTGAGCACCCCATCCTGTGAGTGACACATCTGTAGTGAGTGAGAGGTTCATCAGAGGAGGGTCGAAGGGCAGAGGAGGGTCGAAGGGTCGACCCTCCTCCTCATCAGAGGAGGGTCGAAGTACGTGTCGGGGACAAGTCCACCAGATGAGGTTGTGATAGACTTCTTGTGGGATCGTGATGTGCATGGAGAGAGGATGGCAAGTGAGGTTGTATACTCTTGTGAGCCATTGCTGTAGAGTTCAGAAGTGGAGATGAGCGTAAGGAGTCACTGCAGTGGTAGCTGCCATTAGGCCCTGGAGATGGAGAAAGAATCGTACTGGTCTCCTGGGTTTCATCTGAAGGGGTAGGATGGTTGCCAGCAGGTCGTGGAACCTGTTGTTGGGTAGGAAGGCCTTTGACAGATTGGTGTCTAGGACGGCCCCTATAAATTGAAGGCGCTGTGTGGGGACGAGGTACGATTTTTTGTAATTTATGATAAAACCCAGATCCTGCAGGGTCTTTAGTGCCAAGTTGAGGTGGGTTGTTACTGTGTGAGAGGATGGAGCCACAAAGAGCCAGTCGTCCAAGTACGGGAACACTCGTATGCCCAGAGTTCTGAGGTGGGCTGCGACTACTGCCACGTACTTTGTGAACACCCTGGGGGCTGTAGACAGGCTGAAGGGGAGAACAGAATACTGGAAGTGACGATCTCCTACGAGAAAACATAAGTAGCGTCGATAAGGGACTTTAACGGAGATATGAAATTAGGCGTCTTTAAGGTCAAGGGAGGCCATCCAATCTCCTTCTTGAAGGCCCAGATATATAATGGGAAGGGAGGTCATGCAAAATCGAAACTTCCGGATATACTTGTTTAGATGGCGAAGGTCGAGTATAGACCGGAAGCCCTCGTCCTTTTTAGGGACAAGAAAATACTTAGAATAGAACCCGATATTATGCTGAGACCATGGTACTTCCTCAATAGCCCCCTTGGAGATAAGCTCCTGTATCTCAAGTAGTATTTGAGGTTTGGGGGGAGGGGGGGGAGCAAACGGGCGGGGGAGGGGAATTGGGTGGTAGAGAGTGGAACTGGATAGAGTACCCACAGGCGATGATCTCTCTAACCCAATGGTCTGAGGTGAGTGAGGCCCAAAGATGGTAGAAGGGCCGGAGACGGTTACGGAAAGGAGGAGATTGAAAAGAAACTCCCTTGACCTGGCCAAACTCAAAAGCGCTATTTGGAAAGGGGTCCAGCAGACGAGGTAGAGGATGACTTGCCCCTGATCCTCTGTATCTGGAAGCGCCTACGGGGCTGGGTGGAAGAAGTCTGTTGCTGTTGGAACTGGGGTGAGAACCTCCGATTGCCCTGAGAGGAAGAATAGCGTTGTCTAGGCTGGTATGGGTGGTAAGCGTAGGAGGTGGAGGGGTGGTGGTAAAAGGATCTTTTCCACACGGAGCGACTTACCCCCGTGGACCTGGCCGTCTGGCACATTTCTTTCACCTTCTTTAAGGTGTCATCAGTGGAGGCCGCAAATAGACCTTCCCCATCAAAGGGGAGGTCCTCGATGCGGGCCTTGTTTTCGGGGGTTAGGGCGGTCGAGCGTAGCCAAGCGTGGCGCCTAAGAGTGACAGCAGAGGCTATACCTCTGATATTGGCATCAGCTATATGCATATTGGCTGTCAACTGAAAATGGGAAATCTGCATACCCTCTTGTTGGAGGGCTAGGATCTAGGCCGGATCGGAGGCCCTACTCAGTTGGGCCTACAGCCAGTGTTGGTAACCACAAAGGGCAGAGCCATAGTTGGCAGCTCTGAGAGAGTCTCAGAAGAGAAAATCTTGCGGCCTATTATGTCCAGACGTCTACCCTCCTTGTCAGCGGCGGAAGTTTGGAGGCCGCCCGCTCTAGACTTTAGGGAAGCAGCCGCTATCACCAGGAAGTTAGGGACAGGGTGTCTGTAAAACATCTCAGCTCCCTCTCTGGGAGCAACTTATTGGTGGGTAGGGCGGAGGCGGGTTTTGCCCATACAGATTTGGAGGGCTCTAATAATTGGTCTAGGATAGGGAGCATGATATGCCCCGAATCCCCGGATCCTAAAATCCCAAAGACTGATCCAGATTGCGATTTTTTAACAATCTTGGTAGGTAGGTTGGGGAGAGCAGAGGTTAGCCTCCTAAGCATGCCCTGAAAGGCCTTGGTATCCTCGGTGGAGAGGGAGGACCTGGGGTCCACTATAGCATCGGGGGGTGGTGGTGAGATGGTTTCATCCTCATCCTGCAAAGAGGAGGAGGAGGACACAGAGCCAGCGCTCTCGGATGAGGCCTCATGCTCTTGCTCCAATGTTACAGAGACGGGAGCATCTCTCGCTGGGGCTAGCAGCGAGTCTAGAAGAGATGGTCCACCTGTAGGGTCTAACCTTGGCTGCGGATGAGCAGTATTAGGGGGCGGTACTGGAACCTGTTGCGGCAATAGCGGCGGATGAGGTACCGATGGTACTGTAGGTTGCCGGGCACTATGGTGGCGTGACGGTCTTGGGGAGTCCGGAGGAGGCCTAGATACCGTGGCCGTCGGTGGTGCCCTGGGCGGTGCCGGGGGGCACAAATTGAGATGGCGGTAGTGAGAGGGCCTGTTGGTCGAA
Organism: Sphenodon punctatus; assembly: GCA_003113815.1. Taxonomy (NCBI): domain Eukaryota; kingdom Metazoa; phylum Chordata; class Lepidosauria; order Sphenodontia; family Sphenodontidae; genus Sphenodon; species Sphenodon punctatus. The sequence continues at coordinate 18,205 of QEPC01005161.1, forward strand.
GGTGGAGAAGTCCCTTTCATAGTGCGAAGGAGAACGTGATGGGTGCCCATGGTACCGGTATTCGTGGTGATCGTAGCCATAGTAGTGGACTGGCTCGGGCCGGTGGTACCTGGTGAAGTTGTCATGACGGTACCGGAAGTCGTCCCGAGGGGAGCAGCAGGAGCATGGTGAACGGGAGCTATGATCCCAAGAGAGGCGACGTGATCTCTCATGAAAGGAAGGTCCCGGGCGCTGATGGAGATCAGTCTCGTCCCTGTATATGGAGCCCGAGGGGGACCGGTGATGCCTCTGAGATCCCTGAAGGAGGGAATGAGAGGCCAACAAGCCGGAGGTATGACGCTCGGAGAAGGGAAGTGGAGAGACCTGCACTGCGGTTGGTGTGGTCGGTGCTGTCGGCGGTGCCGGTGCCGCCGGTGTCGTGCCGTCGGGTACTGGAGGTGCCAGAGTCATCTCCGCCCTAGCCAGGGCCGGAGGTGTGGTGACCCTCGACGGTACCGGAATTAATGGTGCCCTAGCTAGGGCAGACGTCGGGGAGGCTGATCCCAGTGCCGGTTGCAAGAACAAGGTCTCAACCTGGAGTGGACATAGAGCCGCTTCATCGGCGCTGCGGGAGTGCATCTTCTTTTTGTGCTCGCCCTGCTGCTTGTGGCGATCCCTAGAGGATGATCCAGCGGTGCCGGTACCGGTGGAGTCGACGGTCACAGAGTGTGAGCCGGTAGCAGTGGTAGCAGAGTGCGAGGGAAGAGACTGCTCGCAGCTCTGGTGAGCTCCGCCTGGGGGCTAGCCCCTGGGGTTGCGCAGCCGCAACAGCGGGAGGATCCATTGGTGCCAAACAGGAAGAGAGCAACAAGGGCCCGTCTTCACCGCCCTGGAGAGCCTTTTTTGTCAAAGGTTCCTGCAGCCGCAGGGCTCTCGTACATAGGGTGCGCTGGGTTAACTTGGCGCAATAGGGGCAGGTCCTTGTGTTATGCCCCTCTTCCAGACAAGCAAGAGAGAGCTCGTGAGGATCACTCACCAACAGCGTGGCAGGGCACGACGCGCAGCGTTTGAAGCCCGGCTGCCTGGACATGCTTCGCCGTCCTAAAGAAGGCAGTGAGCCCCGGGGGAGGTCCCGAGAGCAGGCGAAGCAAAGGTGGAGGAAAATTCCTCCTCTATAGTATAATAACTTTTTTTTTTGTTTTGCTAACAGAAGTGCTGAGAAGCACGGAGGACTTCCAATGCGGTTGGAAGGAACTGAGGCAGTGAGGGCTCTGCCCCCTTTTACAGCCTCCCGTTCTCGCGCGAACTGGACCCCGTGCTTTCCGTGCGGGAGGGGGAGGGAGGAGGGGCGGAGCCCTCACCTTTTTCTAGTTCTTTCCAGGACTTTTCTGCCTGGAAACTATTGACAAGAGGTTTTCCGGTACCTGCGGAGCAGGAAGTGAATCCCATTAGTGAGAATTGCGGAGATCCTCAAAGAAGAACCTTCCTTAGTGTCCTAAACTGTATGGCACTGGCAGTAAATAATGGATTGTGTTTATATGGGGTTGCATTTTCAAAGGTGTCCCTAAATGAATAAGAGGTGCAGATACCATTTTCAGAAGTCTGTTAAGCATTTGGGACAGGGATGCAGAACATCAGGCCCAGTGGCTAAATACAGCCTGCAGCTAGTTTTTATTTGGCCCCTTTCCAGTTTCTGGATTTGGCCCTTGGATCCAGTTCCTACCCCCAAGCACTGAAAGACTGAGTTCAGGATAAGGGAGCAGAGATAAAGGCATGCGTTCAATGATAGATCCATGAGACAGACCCATGATCTGGACCTTCCTCTCCCTGAGTACACCCCTTAAGCATCCCAGCCCCCAACATCTGTGCAGCCCTCGGAGCTTGTCCTAATTTTCAAGTGGCCCCTGCAAAGAAAAAGTACCCCATCTCCTGATTTAGGATGTCCAATGGAGCCTAGGATTCTAAGAGCCTAAGCAGTTGACTTTATCAAAGGCAAAAAATTTAAATCCACCCCGCTTACTAGAAATACCTGTTGGTGACAGAAAATGAAGCATTGGTGGGGTTGGGAACCTGACCCCCAAAGAACAGAAATTTATAAAATCATGAATGGTGCAGAAAAGGTAAAGAGGGAGCTGCTATTTACCTCTGTTCATAGTACTAGAACTTGGGGACACCCAAGGAAATTAAGTGGCAGCAGACTTAAAACAAACAAAAGGAATTACTTCACACAAGGTGCAGTTAACCTGTAGAACTCATTGCCAGGGGATATTGCTAAGGCCAATAGCATAAATGGGTTTTAAAAATGACTGAATGAGTACCTGGAATATAGGTCTGTCAATGGCTACCAGCCAAGGTACTGAACTAGAGGACGACTGGTCTGATACAGCATGGAAATATTATTAGGACATCCGATTTTTAGGGCCCTCTGCTCTGCCAGTATAGACAATATCCATAAATGAGCTTTGCCCACAGAACAGAGAACATTACAGCCTTGAGATGACCCAAAAGTGAACACATTCAATTTGTTTTTACCTAATGACACGCGAGCAGGAACAGCTGACTGACTGATCCAGAAAGAAACCCAGGACATGGCTACCAAGAGGATGGAAGGCACGTAAGACTGGATGATGTAAACACCTCGATTCCGCCGCAGGTGGAAGTGGAGACTCAGTCGGGGAAACTGACCGGCTTGGAGAGGATGGGGAAGGATGGTGGGGGAAGGAGAGAAAAGAGAGTTATCTGTATAATGCAGGCCTGGCTTCACAAAAACAAAAGGTAGTAGCAAAAAAAATCCCCCAAAACAGGGCAGTCAAACTGCTTTCATTTTTTAGTTGATTAAGTGTGTTGCTTGAATCTAAGTAATTAAATGACCAATTAATCAATCAAGTCCTAGAATATTACAGAACTGCTCTTCAGTTTTATGCCAACACAAATGTATTGGGGGTTTTTGGTTGCCTTTATTTTTTTGAAAAGTTAGCATAATTAATTTAATAATTATTTAAGAATTTACATTATATTGAATTAAAAATTCATTTTAATTTTATTTATAAAAAATTTATTTTTAAAAAGTTTAAAATTTAAATGTTTGTTATTTTTACTGACCTTGTGTTAATCTGCAAGCAGTGTATTAATTGATTAATTTAACCTATCAGGGCTGTCAGCCCTGACAACAACAAAAGCAATCCAGTCATTGAATACATCGTATTATCTCTGCGTGCTCCAGTTTAGGCTTAGTGGAATAAACAGAGAGGCATAACTTGCCAGTTTAAAAAACATTCGCTCATCAATGTAAACTCATTGATATCGCAGTTCTTTGCTATGTCAACCGCAAACAGTGCTTGAAAATGTCAACTGTAGATGGGATAATAATTATGGATTAGACAAAGACTGCTTGCGCATGAGATGGTGGGGTGGGGGGGCGGGAAATGCCGCAAGCCAGAATCACAGCAGGGGAATCACGTGAAGTCCCACTCGTGTACAGGGGGTTGACATCTTTAGCCCATTTCCGCTGTGATGACAATGACGGGAGACGGGGCTGTAAATTTGCTCTGATTACAGTGACAAGAGACAGGGCCGGATTTACAGCCCTGTCTCCCATCGCTAAAATCACAGCAGATATGGGCTAGAGATGTCAAAAACCCTGCACATGAGAGCGGGACTTCACGTGGTTCCCCTACCATGATTTTGGCTCATAGCAGTTCCCCTCTCATGTGCAAGTGGCCAAATATTTGCAAGCGACCTGACTTCACTTGAATAAATCAAATCATATCTGTTAGCATTATTATTATAAATGTCTATCCTGCCTTCCTCCCGAAGGACTCAAGGCAACTTACCATGCATTGGAACACACCATCACAGTACAAATAAAGTTAAATCCTCTGCAAAATACCCCACCCACACCTCCATCTCTCACCCAGAGAAATCCCCAAGCCTGTACCCTCTCATTGGGGGTTGCAGCCATACCAAAATCCCTTCAACACCCTAAATTTCATTAAAACTCACATTCAACTATTTTCCAGAGTCCTACATAGTTCATGCAAAATAACTTATACAAAGCAAAAACAGATACACTAAAATACTATGAAATGTCAACAGTTTCAAAGGTTATGCCAATTTGAATGTTTGTTACTCCAACAGTTGCATCAGCTACATGTTTATTAACAAGATAAGTTCTTGACTAAAATGAAATGGTTTCTCACACAATAAAAAAAAATCAGTCACCAAATAAATTCTGTATATAACCTAGCCTATGGATTAACCTTGGTCCTCTTAGGTCTATCGTATTAGCATGATTAATGCTGTTAAAACCTCGCTTATCTGGACCACTCTAATCCAGGTCCTTCCTTATTCCAGACATACTGTTTTCAACAGGGACAAAAAGCATGTCCGTTGAGTGCCATGTAGCTGTCCAGCTCTCAACAGCTGTTCAGTACATACTAGAGCCCTCCTACATCTAGACATCTCTCTAAATCAGAACGAAGAGGGCCAATATTGGCTGAGAAAAACCCAAATTCCCACTACTAAAAATAATATTATTTGACATATTTTATACCCTGCCCCGCCTGCAAAAATATACCCTTTTCCAGCACTTTTCCAAAAATGGTCTCAATGTACAATCAGTTAAGCCACATAACCCCCTGCGAGGTACCACTGTTATGGTCAATGTTGACATTAATAAGGGTGCTTTAAGAATTTCAAAAAAAGTTGTGGAAAGAGTAGGACAACCCAGAGAGGGGGATCCAAAGGGTTGCATCAATTGCTAAGAATTCATGGAGAAACTTGTCTCAAGTTGCACAGTAAGTCAGTAGCAAATCAGGTACCAGGACCAAAGAAGTATTGGCCCCTTTACTCTAACCACGCTGCTTCAAAATGCATCCTGATACTAAATCATCTACTTGTTTTCCTTTAGAGTTCTAAAGGACTAATCTAAATTCCAAACTTCAATAGTAATTTTTTAAAAACAAAACTCTGTAAAATGAGTGTTTAACTTCAATGTTAGTGGGGTCAGGCTTTTAAAAAAATTGCAACAAGCTGGCTAATAAGTATGTGCACCACTGCCCTCTCCTGAAAAGAGTCGTGATTACTCAACTGTATTTCATAAACCCAGTACTGCTCTGGATAGGAGGAGTCTCCATTAGCACATGCTGCAAATTAACGCAGAAGAATCCCTGTTCTCTCTCTACTATTGTTATGACTGATAGACACCTATGTTGTATAGCAATGCAGCAAAGCATGAAGTCTTGGCTAGCTATGGATTTCTTTTGGTTTGCACAAGATATTTAGTGAAATCTCTCCTAAATGGCTATCAAAGGGACAAAAAGACACTGCTCTGTTACCAGATTTGAAGTTCATCATTTCTCTGGTGAATCGATAATTAGTGATTGTAAACTGAGCAAGCTGAAGCTTATCCAGCCCGTGGATCTCGTCCTGGTTTTCTGACCAGTGGTATACGATATCCTCCGAAGAGTAGCCATCTGCCAAAAGACGCTGAATAAATGCAAATGTTTGGGGACACATGAAGATCGACGGGCTCAGAGTGAAACTCATCAGAATCCACTACCAATTTCTCATTGCCGATCCCACAGCAAACATCCTCTCCCTCTCTGCACATTGGGTGTTTTTTAGACTGACAGCTGCCCCACCCCGACTCTGTCTCACCCCCAGACAGGCCCTCTGTTTAAAAGGAGGCCTGCCCAAGGGTGGGCCGGAGCAGAGATGGGGCAGGCTGTCTGCTCTGGGGCAGCTCCGCTGGCAGTGCTCCAATAAGGCCCCAGAGCACCACAAGTGGAAAGAACCACCCAAAGCCAGAGCACCATCTGGGGGCACAGCAACGGTTCATCTACTCAGCGGACAGGCTGCTGCAGCTCTGCTTCAGGCCTGGGGTTGCCCTCGCAACACCAGAGAGCTGTGGGCAGCAGTCCAGAGCAACAGCCAATCTGCCTGAAGCTCTATGGCACAGGGGAGGGGGTACCGTGTGGGCTGTGCACACGGGATGTGGGGCTGATCACCCCCAGAGCAGGTCTGGGGGTGGTCTGTCTGAAGACACCCATTGTCTTTCAATCTGGATACTTATTGTTCTATCAATATTTTACATCACCAGGGACCCAGCAAGAATCTCTCTCTCACACACACACACACAACAAAGAATCCAAATTTAATTCAGACTGGCAGCGCTACTCATTATTTTTGAACCGTTCTAGGAGAGAGAGAAGTCCAGCTAGGGATCCCAACACACTTACAAGCTCTGCAATGTCTGCAACATGGATCTAGAATCTAGAATAAAGTGTTTCCATCTCTCATGATTTGATTGCAAGGCATGTAAAATTTGGCATTCCCCACCCCTTTAAACCACCAACTCTTGAAGTCTTGCAATTAAAGAAGACTCTCAGGTTTCCTCATATGTCAACTTCTAGACCCGCTATTTGCATAAGAGAGAAAATGTGATAATCCCCCACATCCCAATATATTGGTTCAAGAACCAGGAAGCAAAGATTTTCCTAAATTTTCCTTAAAAAACAAAAACTATTGTGATTATTAAGTCAGTCCTGTGGTTTCTGAGGCTTGACTCCTGAGTTTTGAATGCCTGATGCTGACAATGATGTAGATGTAGTCAGGGACCCATATTCGCTGCGATTTCCCCATTGCCACCAATGGGGAAAACACAGTAAACATGGGTCCCTGAATATGATACAGTTGAAAGAAATAGGGAATTTGTAATTCTCAAATCAAATATGAGCATCTGTTTAGGCTGATGAATATTCAGATTCATGGCTCCTGAGAACTTTGGTGAAGTTCAAATTAGTTGAACTTTGCCTAGTGCAGTTAGGCCAAGTCTTAGTTTATAAGCTTTGAGATCCACAGAAAACTGTCAAAATGAGAGAAAGCAAACACCTTGTTTCAACTGGTTACTCAAATTAAGAATTGTGCCTAAATTAAGAACTTGCACCTGAGACTAAGATATGACTGACAATCAGGAAGTTGTGACTTTCCTCCTTGACTTGGGAATCTGTTTGATAATGGGTGAAAACAGACATGCACCTTAACTTTAACACCGCTTTAACATTTCTTACACATGTTGCAGGGCTGCAGAGGGCGCTAATACAGCCCCACAACATGCAAACGAAATGTTAAAGTGGAGTTACGTGCATGTCTGTTTTCAGCCAGTGTTTAACCTGAAGCATCACTTTATTAGAGAGAAGTGGCCAGCTGCTTAGAACTAGAGCAAGGTGAATATATTGTAGCAGTCTAATCTATCATCCCAAGCTCCTTTTCCTTAAGAATATGCAAGCTTCCCTTAGCTAGGTTTGGGAATTATAAACAATAGCAGGGAACATCTTCCCTGCTTTTTAGTTTAATGTATTTGTTTAAAGAAGCTTTATTTCCACTTATGTTTATTGCAGTGAAATCAAAATGCACAAATTAAATTAAAAAGAAAAGCCCTCTGCAAAACTTGCTGGCAAAGTGAATTGATTGCTGGCTCATTGTCTGCTGCCTCGGCATTTGCTGATTACATAAGTAAAACTGCTGATTGCTATTTTTGACAGGATGAAATTGTATTGTGGTTAATTGCCTAGAAAACACAGTCAGTGCGAAACGAGAGACACTCAATCTCAAAGCAGCATGTGCCTGCATCTGCTCAGAATCTCTGCGCCCGCCCCCCGAGACTTTAGAAACCCTACAATCTCTATTTCTTCCTTAGATGTAAAAACCACCAACAGGCTCTTCCATCCCACAAGATCTCTGGTTTTGCTTTTGTTTTTATACTCCTTTTTTACTCAGGGAATGGAGAAGCCATATGTGAGGTTCAGTCAGGTCTGAGGCCTGGGGTAAATTCTCTGCCCTCAGACATTCTTCCTCCCTTCTCTGGCCTTGCTTCCAACCCTCTCTCCATCAGGAATGGAAGTTTCTCAGCACTATGGTAAGCTGAGAGCCCTTTCGTCCTGGAGTAGGCCAGTTTTATGTAAATGCTGGAAGGGTTTGTAGCTTAATGCACAGAATTCGGGTGCATGGATAACTCAAATATATCCTACAAATATATTCAGCAGCCTCCCTCTGTCACCCCCATATACCTAAAACACAGTGATGCTGCAGCCCTGGCCACTGCTGTTGGAGCCAATGCCCAGGACACAATGCTCCTGCAAGAATCCACTTCTAGAGCACCACACCACTGCTGAAGCTGGCCCCCAGGAACCACAGGAAAGCAATGCTGCAACCTGGTTCTGCCCCCAGGAGTCCCTCTTGCTGTCAGATCTGATCCCGGACATTCTGGGGAGTCACTGCCACCACTGGAGCTGGTCCCCATGACACCTGGAGATTCCCTGCTGCTGCCAGAACTGACTCCCAGGCAGCCACTAACAGTAGGGATAAGCATTACAGATTTGGATTAATCCATAACTGTCCAAAAATAGCTGTAAAGGATGAATCGTTAACTAACTGCGTCGATTACGGATCTCTGGATTTCTGAAAACCTCACTGGAGTGGTGCCACAGGGAGCCTTTTTCAAATTTTGGAAAGGCAGCCATGGCATTGGCCTGGCACTGATCCAATGAGCTTTAGGGTAACAGGGCAAAAGGGGAGAGGGGGAAGCGGACAGAAGGGCTTTGTTGGCCAATTGCCAACCAGTTTTGGATGGCAGTCAGCCAGCAGGGGACATGGATAGGCTGCACCCAGGGGAAACAGGAAAACTGTCTGCCCCAAGGAGTCTGCATCCATTTTGGTCCTCTTCAGTGCTGCAGGCAGGCCCCACCAGTTGGGTAAGTGTGCTTGCTTTCCGACACGTGACCTTGTCAGTCCACACCCCCTCAGCCCACTTCCAGCCCCCTACTCTCTCTCAAAGGTCCATACATTCTAGTAACATGGCTATTAGATATGAATGGCAGATTGGTTTCTCATTGAAGTCAATTGGAAAATTCTAAACTGGAAATCCATTAAATTTGAGATCCGACTTCATAACTAATCAGAATCCACAAATCAATCTGAATTCCCATCCCTACTAAACAGCTAGCTGACCGGAGCCCCGAATAGCTGTTGGTGTCACTATTGGCAGCTCCCAACGTTCCCCACCCCACCCCATCCGCCACTTCTCAAATGCCTCCAGTATTTGAGTTTTCTTCCCAAATGCCATAGGGGAATACCCTGGGGCCGGGACAGGAATCTCTTTTACAGCTGTGTCAGCAGCAGCTCTTCAGGTCTCTGAGGGCAACAGTAACTCTGGCAGACACAAGACAATAGTCTATATAGGCCAATTTTCTGAGGGCTATGGGGAAGGGCTTTATGGACCACATGAAGCCCCTGAGCCATAAGTTGAGCACCCCTGGTTTAAATTATTCACACTGAATTGCCATTGCAGAATAATGGCCAGCTTTAATTAAAGAGGTCATATTTTGTAAGAAACGTGCTCTCTGTTAACTTACAGCTCTCCAAATCCAGCATGCATTCCTGTTCATCCATAGGATATTTGGAAAGGTCCATGTCACAGGCCACCGTTGAGGTAATCCTACCACAATCAATGATAATGAAAAGAACCAGCTGGTTATATTCAACAGAATTGTTCACAGCTTGACATTTCACCCCACTTGCCCTCACCCTATGGTGGACTGTCCCTTTAAGGGGAACCAAGAAATGCTCCAGGATCTGCTGGCGACTGGTTGTAGGCAGTTTGGCTGGACAGTCTACCACATCCCCACACCCAAGTCGAGCTAATAAAAAAGAAACAGAAGACTGTAATTTTAAATACAAAATGTGCGTGGCTTAGTGGACAGAATACTAGTCCAATTTAAGAAACATATTCCTGCCTCTGCTACTGATTTAATGGGTAGTCAAGTCACTTTTCTGTGCCTCAGTTACCCCAGCTGTAAAATGGGGGTGATGCTACTTCTCTCCCTTTAAAAAAAAAAGAAAAGAAAAATGATTTGATATTTATGGATGAAAAACTCTTGCCATTATTACTTAATAACATTTTCCAAGCCATACATCTTAGCACATCTTCATAGACACCTGCAAGGTAAACTGGTAGCAGAAAGGAGACAGAGAAGCTTTCTGAGGCAAATCTGTGGATTTATGCCAGGAGTGAAATGGATGGACTCAATATCTTTGAAACACTGAGCACACGTTAATTAACTCCTCTTGCAGCACCCTTGTGAGGAGGGAAGATAGCACTGTTCCACTGTACCACATTTTGCCCAAGGTGACTTGCCCATGTACATATTCATCTGTTTACCAGCATTTTCTTCTGCTGCACCCCAAGCATGGGGAAGGAAGGGCTGGCTAGGGGGTGTGGACAGAGGGCTTGTACACACAACAAAATAGGAGTCTTGGTATGGTGAAATGTGGATCTGTGGGAGTCATCAATCACTGCTGAACTCTGTCCAGCCCACCCATTCAGCACCCCATGGGTTTGGAGAGCCATAAGTTGCCATATCTTAGTACTAGCCCTGCATCCGTCCACTAATTCATTTTTTCTCTTGGGCTGGGGTCTATAGGGAAACCCTAATCATGGCAGCATATAAAAAGGTTCTCCTGCTTCATCATTACAAGATGGGCACAAGTTGTCATTGTTGCCATGGAGTATCTCTGAGATAGACGACAATGCCAAGAGATGGTGGCTGCCCAGGGGTTTACAGTGGGTAAAAACAAACGTGCAGGCAGCTCAGGGGCTCCCCGACCCGAGACAGGAAACAGCAGCCACCCATCCCGTCCCGCATCGGGGAGGAACACTGGACGCATGTGCCCACAGCTGGAGAGCTGCCCGGCAACCCTGGGTAGGGCGGGGAGCTCAACAAATGGGCGGGTGGCCCTGCCCCGCTCCCAGTGCCCAGTCCCCGCCATAATGGAGAGCCATGGTGGCCAGCTACGTGGGGCCGAACAGACATGCTGGCCTGCTGTGGCCTGCGTTGACCTGCGTGGGCGGCCCTTGGCCCTGGGATGGATGCCCAGGATCAGGCCCACGGCACATCCTGGAGCAGAAGCGGGCCCACATCTGGCGGTGCTTGCTCACACATTCTGGTGAGCCCCGGGCCATAGCAGGCCGAAGCAGGGGCTGCCATCATGTCTGTTAACGCCCAAGGTCTTAAGAAATGAATGGTTGTTCTTAGCAATAATTGAGGGCAATGTAGACATGCTGAAGTGGATTCAGAGGAGAGCAACGAAGATGGAAAAGGGTATGCAATGCAAGACCTAAGCCTACCTTTAGCCCTGAGAAAAGAAGATCAAGGGGAAACATGAGAATAGTTTTCAAATCTATAAAAAGGTTGCCACGAAGCAGATAAACAGCTATTTTTCCCCATGGCCATGGAGGGTAGGACCAGAGGCAATGGCCTACAATACAGGAAGGTAGATTTAATTTAGATTATAGGAAAAACTTCCTAAAAGAACAGGTGGACAATGGAACACCTCGCATAAAGAAGTTGTGGAATCTCCTTCGTTATAGGGTGTTTTCAGACATGACGCTAGCCCCACTTTAACCACACTTGAACATTTCTTATGCATGTTGCAGGGCTGCATAGGGCACCAATATAGCCCTGCAACATGCATAAGAAATGTTCAAGTATGGTTAAACTGGGGTTAGTGTCATGTCTGAAAACACCAAGAGACTGGCAGATTTAGGTAGCGTAAATCCTGCCTTGGAGGAAGGGGATGGGACTAGGTCAGTGGTTGTCTTCGTGTGGGCAAGACCCATAAAAAAATTATATAAAAAATCCAGGACCCACTAGTGGGCTGTGACCCTTCAGTTGAGAACCAATGGACTAGTTGACCTCTGAGGTCCCTTTCAACCCTCTAGGATGAGAATTTTAGAGCAAATTCCAAGAGCTAACACAGGAGACTTTCTCATTCCCCTGCCCTGCCCACAGACACACACCGCTTACCTTATGCTGTATAAAATGACTCCATCAGGCTGTAGCCGGATAAGTTTGTTTTCTACAGTCACGTCATGGAACCAGGCCGACTTGGCATTCACTATGAATGTATCTGGTAGCCAGAGCTTGTCGACGAAGCGACTGTCCAGGCCCAGGGTTTCATTGGTGCGATTGTACGACAGCCTATCGTCCCTCCAGCTCTGATGCAGGAACACGGTCATGGTATATTCCTAGGGCACGGAGAGCGAACAAACCATGCAAAACAAACATAGAGCCCTGGGCAGCATGCAAGCCTTAGAAAGAATGTGGGGACTCCATTGGCCTGAGAGACAATGGGCTCAATCCCAAACACCACATGCCATGCAAAGAGCACACATGAATCTTGTGTGCAACTCCCCCACGCAGACTGCACACACACACACTGCCCCCCCCCCCTTACGGGTGCGACTATGGCCTGCGGGCCAGCCACGCACAAACTACGTGCACACACAAACCACGCACTCAGGGGGGGGTTTGAGATCGAGCTCAGCAAAGCAACAACAGACCAAAGTGATGGGGGCAGCTCCAGCCCTTATTACCCCAAAGCCATGCACCCCTGAAACTGAGGCTGAAATTAAAGAGACTGTTCTCTCCCCTCTCCCCAGTTGCTCTTACACCCGCCCCTGGCAGAGGGAGAGCTGCAAGGTGGATGTGGGAGCCACTCCTCCGCTTCCCAGTGTTTCCTCAGATCTTCTTAGCTGACTGCAAGTGTCTTGACAGTAGAGGGGGCTGTCAAAAAATCTGGGGCAGAGGGTGAAGCAAGTAAAAGCCTGTGCCTTTCCCTTTGCATGTCACCAGTGACCCAGAAATGCTATTTCAGGGGCTTGGTCCCATTTCATTGCATTAGCTTTTAAGAGCTGCTTCCAATGTAATCGAATATTTTTGAATTTCAATCAAGAGGAAAGCTTCCACCAGGGTCTTTAATTCCTCTGACTCAGCAGCATCTCTGCTTTCAGCTGACCCTAAGATACTCAGGCATATGTCTGATTGTTCTGACTCAGCAGCAATGTCAGGAGCTGCGTGTCTGAGAAGCAGGTTAATATCCCCCTAAAGTGCGCTTTGCAAACTGGGACCATGTTTTTCTGTAGTGTCTTTTTAAAAATCGAATGAGACAACGAAAATGCCCTTTAGGCAGAACATGCAGGAAAAGTCAAAACTGCAATTAGAACTAAACATTTCAGGTCACAAAATGCAGTGGTGGGGACCCTATTGTACTGTGATCCTTCCCATCCTTGCTGCCTTTTATTTATTTATTTATTTATTTCCAAAGTGGGAAGGAGGTGGGAGAGGAGCATTCCACAACTAAATTGCTTTTCAGAGGGGCAAAAGGATGGTGAGGTTCCCTAAATCAAGTGAAGAAACAAGACTCTTTCCAGAAATGTCCACAAGAAAGCAGACTTAAGGTTAAAATTGGATTTAACTCTTGCTGTCTGTCCCCAATTTGAAAGGCAAGAAGTAGACTCACTGGATGTTCCGTATTTTAAAAGTATGCCACTTATTTCAGATAAGCAGCTCCATAGAACAGATACCCCTAGAGATCCCTGTTGTCCTTTATTTTTAAAAAATTTCATCTGGCAACTCTAGCAAAAGGCTTTGGGGCATGTTGACATGGGACAGTCTTCATAGGGCATACTGCTTCATGGATGGTTTATTTATTTTAATTTGTATCCCACCCTTTCCCAAAGACTGAGCACGGGTAACAGCATATAAAAATATAATAAAACATAAGAACATATAAAAATCCCCCATACCTCCCCAACCCCTATCTCGGTCTGCCAAATTTTTGGCCGTTTGTCTTCTTCCATTCAGCACAGACTATATAAATATGCCTAAACTCTCTGTCTACTTTTTCTATAGCTCCCACTGATTCAGACCAGACATTCACAACTTTAGGGTGTTAAGAAGTCAAACGTACCATGTTAACCTCTGAGATGTGGTCGATGCTGGCTACTTCAATTGCCAGGGCAACGTTAACAGGAGGGCCTAGGAAAGAGAGGCATATTAGAATGGGATGAGCTTCATTCTCTAATGAGCATTACCTATACACATACATATGTGATGGCCATAATGCCAAGGACTGAGCCATAGCCCTTCAGATGTTAGAGGCCAGAAGGAGCCACTACAAATGATTACCTAGTCTTACTTCTTGCATGACATTGGCAACACATGAGCCAGTGAAACCCAGTGATCAAGGTTTTAGACTTGGACCTGGGAGATCAGGGTTCAAATACAATCTTAGCCAAGAACTCACTAAGGATGAGGCCACACAAGACGTTATCCCACTGTGGACAATGTTAATACGTGATGCAGCAAATCGTATGGCTGGCGGCAGCAAAATGTTCACCAAGCCCCACCCCAGGTTGGGCAGCCAGCTGACATGCGATGCGTCCGCCGGACAAGTCTGGTGACGCATCGCGTATTAACATTGCCCAAAGTGGGATAAGGCTGCACAACGTGGGATAAGGGGCCACCTCTCGTGTGACTGGTCCCCATGTTGCTCTGCATGTTTGCCATTCCTGTGCATCCATGTCATGGCTGGGGGTGGGATAGTGGGTGGTCCAGAGGGTGGTGTGGGGCTAAGCACCCATGTGTGTGGCCAGCTCCTTGGCTTGCAGCAGAACTTGTGCCAACGGCTGCCCTCCCAGTTGCCTGGGGGGGGGGGCATATCCTGTGGCCTGCTCTCCCCGCCAGCTCAGAGTGTATCCGCTGTGTTTTCCCTCCCTGTGGCAGGCGGGGAATTGGGCCTGCCCTAGCTCGTGTGGCTTCACCCAGTATAGTTAGACAAGTCACTATCTCTCAGCCTCAGTTCACCATCTGTAAACCGGGCATAATCATTCCTTACCTCACAGGGTTGTTGTGAGTGTGAACATTATAACTTGAATGATTGTAAAGCACTTTGAACATTGAAAATGCTATATAAATAAACTTTCACTCTCAACCTATATCATCATATACTTCAACTCCAAACTAAGGCTATAATTAGGAAGGAGGTCTGCTATAAAGGAAGAGGAGAGGGTCACAACAGCTGAAATCTGGTGGCAGCCTTCCTAGGATGAGAAATCATGCACTGGAGCAAGTACAGCAGCAGTGACAATTCCCACTTCTCAATGCTAAAAGCCAGTTCAGGTACTTTGGTGGTGGGAATTATATTAGCACTTGATTAGAAGAAAAGAAGTGTTTTGTACATTTGCCATTACCGGTCAATTGGCCACTTCTCCGCAGCAATCATTGCAAGCAATTTCTTGGATGCTTTTGAAAACCTTACAGCTTTTGAATTTCCCCGCTTCTTCACGCATTAAGGAAAAAAACCATGTACAGCTTGCAACATGAGTGGGGAACCATTTTCCACCCACAGGCCACTGAAAATTGGCACATGGCCCATGGATCATATAGGAGTTACAGCCAGGGGTGCTTAAGGGGTATGTTCAATATGGGGGAAGGAAAGAAGAGGTTCCAGTTCATGGATCTATGCCATGGATCCAACCACTATCCTTGTCTACATGCCTTCATTTCTGCTCCCCTCCCATGAGCGCAGTTTTTCAGTGCATGGGGTAGGAATTGGATCTACGAGCTAAATCAAGGAATTAGAAAGGGGCGAAATAAAAACAAACAAACAGGTGTGCGCTGGATTGATCCACAGGTTTCCCACCCTGGTTTACAATATGGCCAATCTGAGCCAATTACAAACCATAAACAAGAGATTTGTGCATGGGTTTGGGAAGGATCCGCTGGAAATCTTTGGCTCAGTGTTTTTCTTATTTTTTCCAAGGAATAATTTAACTGGAAAAGAATTTCAGTTAACCAAAACATGTTAGTTGTGCCATTTCAATGAAGAGGAATTTTCTGTTTGTGCATGCACGCATGGATGGCATCCCAACGTAGCTCATTTGAGTGTGCAGTGCATCCAAAATGGGGGGGGGGGGAGGGGGGGGGAGGAAAGAGACACCTGATTTTTTTTGTTTGCTGACATAAAAAAATTCATCCTGATTTGGGTTGATATTTTCAATATGTATTTTGAAGTTTTTCATGTCATGGAAAACCCTATCCTAAACACGTCTGGTGTGCTCACCACAATGTGGCCCTCAAAGTGTAAAATAATCTCTTGTGCTCCCTCTCCATCCAGTCTCATATCACTGTCTCTCGGACATCTCTTCTTGAACGTCTCACTGCAAACTCAAGCTTAATATGACCAAGACCGAACTCTTCATCTTCCCCCCAACACATTCCCCTCCTACTTCCCTCTCAATTTCCATTGAGGATGTCGCCATCCAGCCTGTCCCTCAGGGGTATAGCCTGGGATTCATCTTTGACTCCTCCCTCTCCTTTACGCCTCAGATCCAGGCTGTTGCCAAATCCTGTCGTGTCATTCTGTATAATATTGCTAAAATATGGTCCTGCCTTACTGTTTCCACCGCAAAAACCCTAGTCCATGCTCTAGTTATCTCTCACCTTGACTACGGCAACTTCCTCCTTACTGGTCTCCCCTGCTCTGATCTCACCTCCCTCATCTCTGTTCAACACTCTACTGCCACAGTCATCCACCTGGCCCATTGCTTTGACCATGTTCATCCCCTCCTCTCCACCCTACACTGGCTCCTTCTACAAGAACACATTCAGCACAAGCTTCTGGTCTTCACCTTCAAGGCTCTTCATGACCTTGCTTCCCCATCTCTCTCTGCTCTTGTACCCCACCACACTCCTGCAGAGAAGCTTCTCTCCTTCTCTGCCCCTGCGCTCGTTAGCTCACAACTCCTTTGCTCCTCAACATCTTGCCCCTTCTCTCGTGCTGCCCCTCATGACTGGAACTCCCTCTCTGGATACATTCTTTCTGCTTCCTCTGTCCCATCTTTCAAATCCCTCCTGAAAACCTACCTCTTCTGTCAGGCTTTCCTTAACTCATCATGAGTGAAATTGTGTCCTCTTCACCCCTCACTTAGAATCTCTTCCCTGTAACTAAGTTAAGCACGTGCACCTGCAACTTCTCAACCTCACGAGTGTATCTTTCTCTCTCCTGATGTTCACCTCTCCCTTGTCTCTCTTAGGTAGACAGGTCCCTTACCCCAGGGGGCTTACAATAACTATTAATTGTACAGTGCCAGGTACACTGTTATTGCAAACAAATAATAAATTAATAAAATAAACACTAGCAGCTAACGCAGGTGCATATCCCATTCAATTAATTAGTCCAGGAGCACACTTGAAAAAAACAAAGCACGTGGGCTACTTTGGGATTTGTATCTACGCTAACTGCTAGTGCGGGCACTATCCTGAAGGGGGATTGAGCCTAAGTTTATAAACCAAAACTAAACATACCAATTACACAACGTTGCTTTTGATTATACCTGCCTGCAGAATACTCTGGGAATTTTTAGCAAAGGCTACCAAATCAACAAACTCTCATCATTCTGTTACTGCTACCTGAGAGTCAGGCAATCACAAGGGACTTGATTTGGTCCAACAAAGAGCAGAAGCTCCTGTACCTTTCAGCCAATGCACTACTTAGTTAACGCATTAAAAATTGCAAATCAAGCATTCACCTCCGATCCCAGGCCGGAAATTCCGTGCATATCCTTTCATCAAATCATCCAAGTTGGGCAACCAGGATATTTCAGTGTTGGAGCCTATATAATCTCCGACGTCATTCATCGCTCTGGATAAAGAGAACAAACTTTTAAAACCTCACGATGTGGAGAGGAAGGAAAACACAGCAGAAAACGTTATAAAACCTTCAATGTAAGCACCTTATATCAGAGCTCTGCTAAACATAGTCTTCCCAGTGTGACTGGAGCAATGTTCTATATGGACATGAGAGCCATTTCAGTCATTTGAAGGGAACAATTGTCATTGAGATCACTAAATAGTATAGACAAGATTAAAGGCGACCACCTGGGCAAGATGTCAAGAGCAAACACCCATCAGTATGCTTAATTTTTTTCTCCTCCTGGAGAACTAAAATCAAGGTTAAAACCCATTTGATTTATTTTTCTCATTGTGAAAAATGTAATTGGAAAGTTAGCCAGTTGGAACCAAACCAGATTTTTATTATTAATTCAGCTTCCCTAATATTAAAAAGGAATGGGACGTGATTCCCTTATTAAATGCATTCAATGGAACCTGCTTCTGGTGAACTCAAGAGATAAACCAGGCCCCAAAACTGTTTCACCGTACTGGGACATACAAACCGGAAACGTGGGCTATGCTAACCAAGCTGTGTGGAAGACATGGCTTTGTCCTATGTTGGTACAATTGTGACAGGGCCGGCCTTACCAATGGGGCCACCCAGGGCGACCACTCCGGACCCTGCTCTTTTCTCTACTTCCAGGGACCCCACAATAAGTCCCTGTTTTGTCCAGGGCACAGTACAGGGACCCCACTCCCTCTCAGCGAGCCTCAAACATGACCACCTCTGGGGCCTAACAGAGGGGGCCCCTGAGGGAGCACAGGAACAAGGAAAGGGCCACCAGGGGCCCTTGGGTCCCACGAATTCTAAGGTCAGCCCTGAATTGTGATGTCAGTCGACAACATGATCAAGGTTAGCAATAATCTAAGTCAGCGGTGCCCACACTTACCCGGCCAGAGATCTACCGAAGCACAATGTAGACCTTATAAGATCTACCAGCAGCACAGGGGGTGTGGCCTCATCCTAATTTGCATTACCCTGCCCCCTCATTTGCATAGTCACATCCCAGCCAGGTGGGGTGCAGCTATGCAAATGAGGAGGTGTGGGGGCACAGGGGAGAGGAAGGGCATGGGAGGAAAGGCATGGGGGAGGGGGAGGAGAAGAGGGAACAACCCAATCACTAGGGTTCCTAGTTTTCTCTGCCAGTGAGTTTTTGCAGGTGGAAATTTCCCAGGAAAACCTGGAATTCTGGTGTTTTCCTCTGGAAAAGCATGGAAAACAACTGTAATAATCTGTTTTTTCTGGGAAATTTCCACCTGCAAAAACTCACTGACAGAGAAAACTAGGAACCCTGCCACACTCACAACTCTCACTCACACAGGCACACTTCTGTATTACACACACACAGACACGCACGCACTCTCTCACAGAGACAGACAGACACACACACCTCTCTGTCACACACACACACACACAGATCCACATCTCTCTCTCTCACACACACACACACACACACACACACACACACACACACACACAGACACACACACACACACACACACACACACAGACAGAAACACACACCTCTCTGTCACACACACACACACACACAGATCCACATCTCTCTCTCTCACACACACACACACACACACACACACACACAAACAAACTCACACAGAGGCAGACACACACACACACATCTCACACACATGAAGGAAGACACTCTTTCACAGACACACACACACACACACCAGTAGACACTCTTTCTCTCTCACACACACATACCTCTCTCACACAGGCAGAAACTCTCTCTCACACACAGAGGCTTTTTAAAAATGAGACGTTCCCACACATGGACACGCAGTGTCCACACGGGGGAGCATCTTGTTTGAATTTGGAGGTGTATGGGCGCATGCTCCCACGACCCACACAATCCTCACGCATCTCCACCCACCCCTCACTCGTGGAACAATTGGTGAAAAGACAGGTTGCTCCATGCGTGGAGGTGGGTGTGCACCCATCTGCGCCCTCCCCACACACATAGCCCCAGCAGTGGCACTCCACAAGCTGCACAAAGACCACCCCCCCCACCCGCACCAGCAGTTCATTTAAAAACGGCCACAGGCAGACACTCTTTCACACAGACACACACACTCATCTCTCTCACACACAGAGGAAGATTCTCTCTCTCTCTCACACACACACCCGTCTCACACAGACACTCTCACACACAGACACACACACACTCACTCATCTCTCTCTCTCTCACACACACACTCATCTCTCTCTCACACACACACACACACACACACACACACACACACACACACACACACACACACACACACACACACACAGAGGCAGACACTCTTTCACACACACATGCACACCTCTCTCTCTCTGGCCCTTTTCACACGAGACAGTACCACTCATGCTCACGCAGCAGATCTCCCAGAAGGAACTGCCAGAGGGTGAGTGGGCAGGGGAGACACTAGTTTCTTCCCCTCTTCCCCCACATCTAGGCTGCGGGTCAGTGGGGGCAGGCAGCGAGCCGCAGTAGCGGGCTGGGTGATGACAACAAGTGGATGGGTGAGTGGGGAGCGAGCAACCTGAGTGAGCGAGCCGTGTCCCAGGCTCAGGCGGTGGCTGCTGGTTTCCCTGTGTGCGCCTGGGACATGTGCATGGTGGCCACCACCACATGTGCTCTCTGAGGCATGCGCAGAGAGCAAATGTGGCGGCCAGCATGCACAGGCTTCAGGTGTGCACAGCTGTTCTGGGATTGACCTTGGAATGTCACGCAATTGGACAGTCAACAAGCACGTGCACCCGGAACCTCGCATCCTCATGAATGTTACACTCCTTGTCTCTCCCTCTGTTCCCCTTCCTTCATCTCCCCCCCACCCCCGTCTCTCAGATTGTAAGCCCTAGGGCAGGGACCGTGTCTATTCAATTACTTTGTAAAGCACCAGGTACATTGCTTGAGCTATATAAATGCTTGCTTATAATAATTGCAATTGACATTTTGAGCACCCCTGATTTAAGTACTCAGCTGTAACCGTGCAATCCATAGGGATATGATTTTGTGTCAGTAATTTTTTTTCCCCCCTAATTTCACAGCAAAGATGCAAAGGGAAAAATCCTAAAGGCCAACAAATACAGTAGTTTTCACTCTATCAACATACACAAGAGCTTTTAAGTAAAAGTGGTAAAAGCGTCTGTTTTTAAAACACAGTGATCAAGGCTAACATATGTACCATTAAAATTGATAACATGAAGAGTACTGTTTTTGAATGCAGACAAGTTTTAACTGTTACTTTGAAGTACAAAATGAGTGTTGTACATACAATTCAGAGTTTCCAGTGGCTCTAAAACAGGATATTGTATATCATGAGTTTATCATCCTTGATTCTGCATCTTGAAAGACATCTTTGTAAGAGAATTCTCTCTCGCAGTCCACACTATTAACAGACACCAATAGACTTCCTGACATGTGGCATGGCTTATACTTCACACACACACAAATAGTGCATGGAGTTCACGTGAACTCACAAAAATTCATAACTACCCATTAGTACTTCAATGACAGAATCACAGCTCTAACTGCAATTATCAGATGAACAAGAGAGTTTTCATTCAACCTCTAGAATGGACTAATGCCTTCTGTCCAGGTTTACGGTGGTCAAGTTGCCATATTCCAAAGGGAAACTGGGTTGAGTTAATGGAGAATTCCTGTGAACTATGTGGAGCTAAGTCATCAAAACCCAATGGCGGAGCTGTTCCAGGTGGCAGGGCCGGCCTTAGTGTAAGCAAGACCCAGGGCAGGGAACAAATGCAGGGCCCCTATCTTCGCCGGCAGCAGCCAGCAATCCTAGGGGAGCTCCCTGGTTCAGGGGGCGATCCCCGGAAAGGGGGTGACACTCTACCCGGGCCTGGGGATGGGCAGAGGGGCATTCCCCATCTCCCATCCCCAAGCCTGAGTGGCCATTCGGATCACTTACCTGATCCGTAGTCACTGACCCTGCTGCCGCCACCTCTGGCCTGAGTGTTAGGGGGGACGGGGGAAGAGGGAAGGTGGACCTGACTAAACTGCTACCTTGTCTTAAGGTTCCCCTGTACGCTCGCGAGGGGGCACCACAATAGTAAGGAAGGACACCCCTCAGGTTGGAATAGGGCCGCTGGCTTTGGGATAAGCGGCGGCCTATATCATCATCGGGGGGGAGACAGCAAGGCCCGGAGAGTGCCCCCTCTCGAGTGTGCTGGTTGCAAAGGCAACCCCTTAGCCCCCCACAACGCACCCGTGTCACACGTGCCCCGAGAATCCACACAAGGAGGGGGGTGCCCACTGGTGGGGGAAGAGGGAGAGGGACCCTGTGGGTACAGGGATCTGGAAGGGGGATCGCTCGCTCACACTGACAGGGACGGGTGGAGGGTGCGGGTACACGGGCCCCCGAGGGCAAGGACAGTGCCCACCACCCGCACCTCCCCCACTCACACACACTTCCTGCTAGAATCCCCACCCCGCTGTATCGACAATTACTCACTCGCCACGACCACACTCACACGCCACACTCTCGCTCCTCGTCCGCACTCCACACACTCCTTCACTACGCTCACGACTCCTTCAGCACAAGGGGCCAGTCTGCAGCAACGCTGTTCACCGGCGTTGTTCTGCAGTCCTTGGCTGCCTTTTAACTTCCTGCCTGTAGCCCCGCCCTTTCCTGCAGGCGTGCTGAGCGGCGCGGCGTTTCTGCCGGCCCCGCCCCTTCTCTCCCTGCCGGCCTCCCTTCCTGTAGCTTTTGCGGCGGCGGGGATTGTTCCCGCCGCCGCGCCTGGACCCGCGGTCCTCGTGCCCCCTGCTTGCTCGGAGGCCGCTGTGGTCGGGGGGCTCGCCGCCCCTGCCCCCGCGCCCGGGCCCAGGTAGGCGGCAGCCTTACACTGAGCCCCACGCTGGGCTCAAAGCTTCAGGCGGGGTGGGCACCGCAGCAGCAGATTAAATCTGCCGCCATGCTGCCTGTCCCCCCCCAGAGGTTCCGCTGCCCCCCCCCCCCCACTGCCTGTCACAGTCTCGGCCAGGGGAAATGAGGGAGAGAGAAGCAGAGGCCTCGCCTCTCCCTCGTTTCCCCTGGCCAAAACAGCCAGGCAGCGGAGAGGGCCAGCGGCATGAGGGAGAGGCGGGGCCTCTGCCTGCTTCTTCCTCACTTCCACCAGAAGTGAGGGAGAAGCAGAGGCCCCGCCCCTCCCTCACTCCGTGGGTGTTCTCCCCCTGCCTGTCAGTCTCTCGGCCAAGGGAAATGAGGGAGAGGCGAGGCCTCTGCCTCTCTCTCTCTCATTTCCCCTGGCCGAGACTGTGACAGGCAGCGGGGGGGGGGGGGGGGGAGTACAGAGTGTGGGAGAGGCGGGGCCTCTGCCTCTACCTCACTCCTGCTAGCCCCCTCCGCTACCTGTCAGTCGGAGTCGGCTGGGGGCTGAGTGCGGGACACACACCCCAGGAGCGTCACCCCGCAGTAAGGTCATCTCTGCCAGGTGGTGAGAAGTCTGGTTAATCCAACCTGTCTCCATCAGGAATTAGAACCATCTACTGCCCGCTGTGATATTTTTATTAATTACTTTGCAGACAAAATTGCTCATATTCACCACAACTTGGGAGCTACTATTTTAACTGCAGAGTCAGAGTTTGGGGTTATGGAAGCTCAGTCTTTTCCTGTTTGTTTGGATCAGTTTCAGTCGGTATCTTCCACCGATGCGGAGAATTTGCTTAAAATGATGCGGGCAACCAGTTGAGAATTAGATCCTTGCCCATCCTGGCTTGTGAAAGCCAGCCAGGATTCATTGGAGCCATTACTGGCTGGGGTTTTCAATGCCTCTCTTCACAGGGATAGGATGCTGGACACTCTTAAAAATGCAGTCAGCCGGTTCTTGCTTAGGAAACCACCCTTAGATGCTAACACCCCAGCCAGCTATTGACCTATCTTTAACCTTCCTTTATTGGGGAAAGTTATTGAACAGGTGGTTGAACGACAGCTCCAGGCTCATCTTGATGTTATTGGATTCCCAGACCCTTTTCAGTCAGGCTTTCATCCTGGGTATGGCAGAGAGGATGTGCTTGTGGCCTTGGTCGATGACCTGCGTCTGGAGATTGAAAAGGGGAATTGCACCGTTGATCTTTTTAGATCTTTGACACAGTTGATCATGAGGTGTTGTTCTCATGCCTGCGGGATCCGGCAGGGGTGTGCAGGACTTCTCTTGAGTGGTTCTGTTCACTCCTGTCGGGGAGGTCTCAGCAGGTGGTGATGAGCGACTACTTGTCATCCCCTCGCGACTTCCCCTGTGGGGTCCCGCAGGGTTCCATCTTGTCTCCCCTCTTGTTCAATGTATATATGAGGCCACTGAGTGAGATCATTTGGAGGTTTGTAGTGAAGTGTCATCAATATGCTGATGACACCCAGATCTACCTCTCTTTTTCATTCGACACAGGTCCTGCAGTCTCAGTGTTTACCCAATGCCTGACTGCGGTTGGGGACTGGATGAGGGTGAGTCAATTGAAGCTGAATCCTGACTAGACTGAAGTGATGATGGTGGGCTGATCCTGTGACTTTGGGGGAATTGGAACTCCTGTTGTTGATGGGGTCTGGCCCCCTTTGGTCACTCAGGTTTCCAGTCTTAGAGTGTTTCTGGATCCCTTGCTGTGCCTGGATAATCAGGTTGCAGTGGTGGCCAGAAGTGCTTTAAACCAACTTCATCTGGTGAGGAGTCTGCAACCTTTTTTTTCTGATTCGGAACTAGCCACTGTTTTAACTGCATCCATGATTTCATCACCTCAAAGTTGGATTATTGCAATGCATTCTACGCGGGGCTTCCCTTGATGACTATTTGGAAGCTGCAGCTGCTGAAGAATGCGGTGGCCCGGCTCCTTTCAGGGATGGGCTGCCAGAAGCATATTACGCCAGGGCTCCAGAGTCTGGACTGGCTACCTATAGCTTTCCAGGCACAATTCAAGGTGCTGGTTTTGACCTGCCTGGGCTGCATATATCTAAAAGATCACCTTTCCTACCATGCACCGCTGTGGCCCCTGTGGTTGGCTGGGAGCGCCCTCCTGTGGGTTCCATCTGCCACTCTTGTCCATATAATGAGGACATGCAGGGGGCATTCTCAGTTGTTGCCCCAATGCTGTGAACCTCCCTCTCCCTAGAGGTTTGTCTGGGCCAGAGCATCTTTCACAGGTGGAGTAAGACCTTTCTTTTTAGTAAAGCATTTGGTGGGCATGGCAGGGACTGGGTGGGGGGTTGTTGGATGGTTGGGGTTGGATTGGGAAGGGTTTTTGTTGGATTCTATTTTAATGTCTTAATGAGCCACTCTGAGCCCTTGGGGAAGGGTGGAGTAAAAATGTAAATAAATAAACAAACGTTGCTAAGTGAACACTTTCCCCTTATCCCCTCCCACCCTTATGAACAGGTTGACACACTGGGCGTTTTCAGATGGCCGGGCTGCTTCAGTGCTAGCTGCGCTTCACCCCAGGTGGCCCATCTGTCTAAAGACAGTCTGCCAGATGTGCAGGCAGAGCAGGCCCCACCAGCGGTACTCTGGAACATCCTGGAGCACCGCCAGCAGAGTGGGTCAGTCGAACCCAGGGCATCAGGATGAAACAGAGCAGCTGTCTTTCTGATGCATGGACCCACACTGATGCTCTGCTTCCAGTCGGCTGTTGCTTCAGGCAACACTACAGAGTTGTGGGCACCAGCCCAGACCGTCGGGTGATTGCCCACAACTCTATGGTGGAGGGGGGCACCACACAGGTAGCCCATGGCCCGCGAAATCCACTGGATCCATTTGAGGTGGACCCAGGTGGGGGTGGGAGTGGGCGGACATGGGGGTGCACCCCCAGAGCAGCTCCAGGGGTGAGTAGCCTCTGCCAGAGCCAGACTTAGGAATTTTGCACCCCTAGGCCTTCTCAGGCTGCTGCCCCCAGCCAAGCCCTGCCCCAAGCCCCACCCCGAAGCCAAGTCCCACCCCCCCACGCTGTGTGTTCATGAGTGGGAGAGCCCCATGTGAACAGCGCATGTGCCCACCTAACACGCATCCCCCCTCACTCCCTGTGGCAAAACGCCAGTAGGGGGGTGCTATATGGCTAAGACACCCACCTCACTGCGTTTCTCCTGGTCTCTGTCCTGGGGTTCCCACAGCTGGCAAACCCCCAAAACCCTTTTGTTCCGCTGCCACCACTTGAGAGTAATTCAGAGGGCATTCACACATATGTGAACCCCAAAAGGCATAAGCCTCACAGCTTCCCAAAAGCACTCCCCTTTCCTGGCACTCTGTTCCTGGGATTTCCTCCACTGTGTTGGAAGCAGATCCCCAGAGCTACCCACAGGAGGCTTCCCTTGGTTCCCAAAGCTGTTGGCCCCTAGCCAAATAGGTAGATTTTCCCCTTCTAAGCCTTAGTAGCGAGGCTTGGCCACCCAGCCCAAAGGAAGCATTTATTGCGCAGCCAATAACACACACACACACCCAGTAGGGTAAAAAGAAAACTTAGTCTTTACTGGTACATAAAAGACAAAAAGGAATAGAAGCATAGAACTAGGGGTGATAACCCTTTGAGCAATCAGTCAGACCTGTGGGCATAGTAGCCTTTTTAGAAAGCGTCTTCCTATAACTGTAACTAGCTAGTACTCACAGGGGTGCTGATCAGTTCTCCATTGGGGATGGTTTTCCTATGGAGTCCAAGTTCTTCTTCTGGCCAGGCCAGAGTTGCTGTTAAGCCATTCAGGCTATGTGGGTGCCCTATGCAGGAAGGACACCAGCCACACAGCAGTTCAGTTTGTCCAGAGAGAGAGAGAGAGCCAAAATGCCTGTGCTAGTCCTTTTAAGGCATCCTTGACCTTCGTTCTCATTTTTCCAGGAGCGTCAGCTGGCTTTAACCCAGAAGCCCCTCTCCTTCTAGGATTCGCTCATCCTACGTCACCTGTCTCAGGTGTAGCGTTCCCCCCACATCCTTAGGAATTCCAGGAATGAGGAAGTCCTGAACGTGTGCTTGCTGCAGCCTGGGCGTTGGCTGAGCCAGGCTGGCAGTTTCAACTAAGGGGGGGTCAGAGGGGGTTTGTGTCAGGGCAAGGGCATTTTACCACACTCCCCACATGGAGCAACCAGGGGAAACAGTGGTTGCTTCGTGGGTGCGGATGGGTGGGAGGTGAGTGGGGATGCTTGTGCAGCCGTGTGCACACCCCGCCCACGCACCGGCGCACCCACGGACCCCCCACGCAGCGGAGTTGTGTAAAAAGGGCCTGTGAGGAGCCACCCAAAGAAGAGCAGAAGGTTGCTGCTTTGTAAACAAGGTTCTTCGATGGCTCCAAACATTCTCACAACACCCACCCTTCCAGCCCCGCATGGAATTTTTTTCTTATATTCCCAGAAAGGGTTGGAAGGAACTGTCATTCTGAGGGGGAGAGTGCTTTTTATACTAGAGGAGCTTGAGACCATCACGTGCGCTATTATTTGCATATTTATATTTATTTATTTATTTAAAAAACTTATTACCCTGCCCCTCCTGCCACAGGCAGCTCGGGCAGCTTACAACAAACAATAAAAACACATAAAAAGAAGATAACAGAAAAAACAACCCCCCCCCCTACCCCCCACCCATCACCCCTCTCCCCCATCAAATACCTGGTGGAACAGCCAGGTCTTGCAACTTTTCCGAAAAGACAGAAGGTCTGGGGCCAGTTGGGCCCCCACCGGAAGGGAGTTCCATAGGCACAGCGACAGAGAACGCCCTCTCCTGACTGGCCACCCGAGAAACTCGGGGGACCTCGAGCAGGGCATCCCTGGACGACCGCAGGCGCCAATCCAGGACATAGGGAGTGAGGCGGTCTCGCAGATAGGCAGGGCCCAGACCATTTGGGGCTTTACAGGTTAAAACCAACACCTTGAATCGGGCCCGGAAAACCACCGGCAGCCAGTGCAGAGAGCAGAGCACTTTTGTAATGTGCTCCCGGTGGCCCGGTCCCACTAGGAGACAGGCCGCCACATTCTGCACCAGCTGCAATTTCCGAGCCATCACCATGGGTAGCCCCACATAGAGCATGTTACAGTAGTCTAGTCGAGAGGTGATGAAAGCATGGATGATTGTGGCCAGGTCAGAGTCCGAAACAAACGGCCGAAGCAGTCGCACCAGATGCAACTAGCGGAAAGCACTCCTCGCCACAGCCTACACCTGGAGATCCAGGTGGAGCTGCGCATCGAGGAGCACTCTGCCCTCCCACAGGGAGGCGTTGACCACCCCAGCCAGCAACGGCCCCATTGTCTCTCGACAGATCTTAACCAGCCAGGACGGGCAAGGGTCTAATTCACAAGAAGTGGCCTTGACCGTCCCAAGAACATCCACCGCATCGGCGGGCATCATTGACTGAAACTGATCCCAGAAAACCGGACATGATGGGGCTTCCATAACCTCTGGTTCCCTTAGTGTAATAAATGCTGCGTCGAAATCATGGTGAATATGAGTGATTCTGTCCACAAAATAATCCACAAACATGTAATAGCGGGCAGTAGATGACTCCACTCCAAGATTGAGGGAGGCCGGACTGACCAGTCCCCACACTACCTGGAACAGCTCCGCTGGATGGGATTTTGCGGACGCTATGAGGGCAGCAAAGAACTCCCTCTTTACTGCCCACATAGCCACAGCATAGGCTCGTAAACTGGCTCTATGCCGCAATCTATCAGCTTCAGCATGGGAACGACGTCACCGTCGCTCCAACCGCCGCCCATCCCACTACAGCAACCACAGCTCCTCGGAAAACCAAGGAGGTCTGCGGAGTTGTCACCTGGGCAGCGGATGCCTAGGAGCCATCTGATCAATGGCATTCATCAGCAAGGTGTTCCACAGCACAATGAGGCCACTGCACAGGTAGGTGCACGGTATATCAGCAGCACTCCCAAACTGTCCCCTGCCAGATCAAACACAAGATGGAGACCTTTGATACCCAATATGGATTGCACCGGATACCTCCTCACAGACCATCCCTCCTTAAAAATCATAGCTATACCACCCGCCCTCCCCACCCCCCCGAATGGTGCTGCACGGAATACCCAGCCGGAACAAGATCAGCCGGACTAGGCCCCGATTCGTTGTCCAGCCAGGTTTCCGTGATACAGACGAGATCAGTGGCATGGTCCAGCAGGGCATGAAATTTCAGATCCAAATCTAGTAGCCCAAAATTTTTCTTGGTCGCCACAAAAGGTGGAAGGAAACAGACACTTGTAAGTTGTAACTGCAAATTTTGCAGTCAGTTGCAAAAGTCTTAATTTTTTTACAGGTTATTGTTAAGCATGTATAGGAAGACAGTAATAAAAGAAAGCTATTAAAAACGACTAACAATTCATCATGGATGTT
Organism: Sphenodon punctatus; assembly: GCA_003113815.1. Lineage (NCBI taxonomy): Eukaryota > Metazoa > Chordata > Lepidosauria > Sphenodontia > Sphenodontidae > Sphenodon > Sphenodon punctatus. Next base: position 47,087 of record QEPC01005161.1, read on the forward strand.
TCATGTTTGCGTACCTCTGCCTCTCAGCACTGACGTACCAACTGTCAGTTGCCTTATTGGGACAGAAGTCTTGGAGAGGTGGTCCATTAACAGCAATTGTCAGAAGGTCATCTATTGTGTCAGGCTTCAAGGAATTTCTATAAGCAGTTTTTATTCTGTTGAAGTAACTGAAACCACGTTCACATGAAGCTGTGCTTACAGGTAGCACAGCACAGAAAGTTGCAATAGGCAACAAATCTGGAAACCTCTCAGACTGTTCACTTATCCTTTTAAATGAGTCATGTAGAGTGTGCAAGGAAAAACTAAGTTTGTAGTCAGTGCACTCAGCTAACAGAATATCTGCCCTTTCTCCATTCCAGGATTGTTTCCTGGACTGTTGTCGCTTTATTAGCCACCGATCTCGCATTTAACAGCACCATCACAGGGTCGAAGGCCCTCTGACCAAGAACCACCTGCTCCACTGCTTGGGGGGTAGTGAGCGTTACATGCAACAAGCATTTATCCTGCCTCACTGATCTCACCTCCCCCCTCTTAGGATCATATCTCCCCCATCCCATCACGACCCCCCCTGGTCGCCCGCACTGGCAGCGTGGGAGATCCTCCCCCTCCCTCCCAAAACCCTCTCCCCCATCTCACAGGGAGACCAGAACCCCCCCACCGTTATTGGGTCGAACCCCCCCTCTCTCACCAGGGGGTGCATATGGTGAGCATGCCATGCACAACCCAGTTGAGAGAACATTAGGAGCCCTCTCAAAGAACCTTCTTTACAAGTCCGGGCCTGGCCTCTGCGTCTATCTAAAAATAAGAGATGCAACAGCCAAGTTTTCCTGGCAGCCACTGAATCTTATAGCATGTATGCTGCCCGAACATTAGGCCCACATACCTGGTTTTGCAAGAAAACATTCCAGACCATGGGCACCAGGAGGGAGGTAAATGGGGGGCGCAGTTGCAACCCTCCCCCCAGCTTACACCTGGCCCCATCACTTCTGAGCATCAAGCTGTCATGGTGCTCAGAAAAGGGGCGTGGCCACACCAGAAAGGGCTGGGAACACCCTTCAACCCACCCTTTCTGGCATAACCATGTTCCTTTTCTGAGCGCTATGACATCTCGATGCTGGGGCATGGTCAGGTCAGAAAGGGCTCTCCCACCCCCTGCTCCCCATGAATGTAGTTCCAGTGCCCTTGTTCCAGACCCCCCCCCGTTGTACAAGATGATAAGAGTTTCTCAGAATGGATCAATCAGGCTGGGTAAGACTTCCATTCCAAAAGAAAAAACATGGCTTTAGACAGTCACAAAGGCCCCCCACCCTCCACAGACGAAGGGGTGGTAGAGAACAAGACAACCATTGAACAACTGTGTAATGCTTGTTATTATTAATTATTATTATTATTATGAGCATTTATATATCGCCAGCGATGTACCTGGCACTTTACAGAAAATAAGATAGACACGGTCCCTGCCCAAGAGCTTACTTATGCAGTGTTAGTGACATGAGTCCAGTGTACTCCCCGTTATCCCCAAGTCCATCATGTGCCTGCCCCCCACGTAGCCCTATAGAGTTAGCCAAACACCTAGTTATCCAAACGTTTTGGAGTCTCCCCAGACATTTGGGAGTCTATTTAATACAAGGAATTTGCATCGTGTGAACTTTCAAATGATTTTTTCACTGGTGAAGTTTGCGTTGAAAGGTGGTGCAAGCACATTTGATGGGGGCAGGGGGAAAGCATGGGGCTTCATGGGGAAAGATAAGATTTGGAATGGAAACAAATATTAGTGAAAATGAATAAATCCATCGAATTTGCACTCTTCGCACTGAACCAGACAAAGCAGGCAAGACTTGTTATTCATTTCCAGTCGTTTCAGGAGAGGGGGTTGGTTATTTCAGTTTGATTATTTGGTTATTTTGATATTTTATAGAATCTTAGGGTTGGAAGGGACCTTAAGGGTCATCTAGTCTGAATGACTCCAGCTATAACATCCCCGACAGATGCCTGCCCAGTCTCTTTTTGAAAACCTTCAGCAGTGGAGAGTCTACCACCTCCCTAGACAGCTTGTTCCATTGCCCCACAGTTCTTACTGTTAGGAAGTTTTTCGTGATATTCGACCTAAATGTGCCTTGAAAGAGGCGGTGTCTTAATAAGGGCATTAAAACTTCAGATCAAACTCTGGGAGCCAATAAAAAATAATTCAGTCACCAGACTTTATCTTGCTATTAAACCGTTCTTGCCCCACTACACCCCTGAACCAATCAATCAGTCAATCACTAAGTTTATTGTTTTAGCCATAGGCTATAACAAAACAAAATATACAAAATACAAAACACAGGATACAAAATACCAAATTAAAAGTAAAATTAACACTAGGAACAATTTAGCCCACACCGGGCCACTTGGCAGTGTACTGCGTCCAATAAAATACAAGCAAACGTACATCATGACCCAAAACAAGACATAAATTCAGCCAGGCCTTAGCTCCCATATTAATAATACACAGACAAGCCAATAAAGATAACAACTTAGAATTTCAGCACGGGTGGATCTAGCTCCTATGCAGAACATGGGATTAATCAGGCCCAGCCCCTGAGGTTAATGCCTTTTTTTTTTTTTTTTTTTTTTTAAAGGTAGACTTTTATAAAACCCTACCTGACATGGGTCTTGCTCCTAAGCGGAGCAGAGATTTAACAGGACCTAGCTCCTGAATTTAATTTTTAAAACCAACAAATTTATTCAGAGGGTAAAATACTCTACCAATAAACAAAATGTTAAAATCATAAAATACAAATGGGCTATTAAAATAGCTGCGTACCAGCACTGCAAAGACATAGACTTAAAAGCCCGAGTAATTCTTAGGCGGCTCAATGACATAAGATTCCTAGTGATATAAGTCTTGCCCCTGCACGGAGCAAAGGGTTGACCAGACCTCACCCCTGAAGTTGCTGTTTGCCAGGATAGAATTATGAAAGATCCTCAATAACATGGGTCATAATCCTAACAAAGCATGAATTTGACCAATCATAATCCCTAGAATTTGTGCTTGACCCAAGCGTAATTATTCACAAATACCCAGTTGATAGTCAGCAGTCAGAGGGGGCCCATCCTTCGGTGCAAGAATAATAACATAAGCGACACTACAAGTATTTGTCCTATTAACTACATACCAATCTAGCATGTTAGAAATAAGCATGGGATAATGCAGATCAGAGTAGGGAAGTAGCAATTCCAGAAATAGAAACCACCACTTCAAGCTCCCCTATTGGACAATCCCCTTTATGGCCACAGCTCTTGCTTTAATTGCTACGGCACAGAATTTAGCTACCTGCAAAGATACTCCTAGAATGGAGTCATTTAATAAGGACATGAAAACCTCTGACTGAGAACGAGGCCCCAGTTTCATAATTATAGGTTCCAAAATTGATGAGCGTATCTCCTCATATAAGCAGCAATCTAAAATGATTTGAGCAGTGGATTCCACTGCTCGTTGTTGGCAGAACCTGCTAAATCTGCGGTCAGAAGGGACTTTTAAGAATCTACCCTCCATCATAGCTGATGGGACCAAGCTGAATCTGGCCAATGTAAAGGCTGTCTTCTGGGACCAATTAGAGAGTGACAATAGATAGGCAGCTCCAGAGGAATGGATTCCGAAGCACTTAGAAACCTCGGGTATTCTCTGTGCAACAATGCCTTCTCAGAGCAGTTGGGTCTCTTGGTCTGAAATGCGAGTTTTAATTGCACTAAGTGCCATAGAATATGACATAGACAAAAAATAATCCCAAAAGAAGCCTAGATGGGCTAATATCTGCATTATACTATCTTCCCATGGGCCTCTAGATGTTAAAGAAAAAGCTTCATAAGGGAGGCCCTTGCGCCATCCATAATACAGGAGCAGCCAAAAATTTTAAATGGCCAGTTTAGCTAAAGCCGCAACAGAAGACAAGCCGGATTCTGCTCTCAATAGAGCACTAGGGGTGCATTTGGGGACATGCACGATTGATCTAAGAAATCTATTTTGCGCCACTTCCAGCTCAGTAATAAGGGATGGCCACGCCCCTGAACCAGTCACCAGCCTCAGTTTTCTGGGGACCAATGGCTCCCAGGTGCCTCTAAATTTGGTGCCCTGGTCTTAATGATATGTAAGTAGTATGATGTAACCATTTGGTTTCTGACCAAATGGTCAGAATGCCATGGGCCGGGTACAGTATAATAATCTCTCTCGCCACATAACTTGTTCTCTGGTGGCTACCAATCTGGCATTCTTGTTTTGTGATAAACTCCTGCACTTGGACTTCGGTAACTGGCCTTGCTTTCTCTGTAGCTTGTTTTTTGTAAAGCGCCAGGTATATCGCTGGTGCTATATAAATGCTAATAATAAATAAAATAATAATAATAATAATAATAAAATTGCTCCACCACTTGGAAAAAGTGGGGGTAACTGGGGTAACCCTGGACATGTTGGCTATTGCTGAATTGGATAGGGTGATAGCATAGGATAACTTGGTTAGAAAATCGAGCATTGTCCTGTCTGTCACTAAATGGGAGGCAGTGTCTGAGAGAGTACTGTATGTGAATAGAATGGGATTTGTACACAATGGATCATACTAAAGGCACCATCCAGTTTTCTACATGATCACACCCAGTAAACAGGTTATAAATCCAGCCTGTTGTATGAAGCATGGGCTGACATGGATCTGCAAGTGCTTTGCCTCCAAAGGAATTACATCAAGAAGCATCCAAACTGTGCATGTCTTACATAACACCACAGTCCACGATGCAGTGAGGACTGGAAACATGGCGTGCATTCTGAGGTACTCCACAATGCTAATACAACAGCAGCAGTGCCCAGGGGACCCACAGGGTATCCGTATCCCTCGGAGGTATGTGACCTGTCTTGGCAACCATGTTTTCCTTTCTGATGCAGAGCTCGCAGCCATTACTGAAACTATATCTATGCAGATCTAAACACAGCAGAATTGGTAACCTCAGTATTTCAACCTCTCAAACCAGTAATTCTCTCTCTCTCTCAGACATAGACCAAAGGAAGCTAGGTCCCTTGGTGCTCATTTCCCTGCTAATAAAAGCACAGCAGGAGAACTAGAAAGAGGCTGTAGCCAAAGCCACCAACACACGCTGGTGGGCTGTTCCCAAACACATATCCCTACACCCAGTAATGCACACTCTCTCACTAATATTAATGCTTGTTCAGAGGCTATAACCACGGTGCTCAGTACCCTTACGTGCTCTTGGTTAAGGGCTGCCAGGGGCCTGTATGGAGGAAGGAGAAGGATACCCAGGGCTTTGTTGTAGGAGAAAGGAACAGTCGGCTCCAACAAACATCTGTTCGATTCCCTCTAGTGATGGCCAAAACAACAAAAACAAAAAAGGTGTTGGTAGTAGGTGCAAGGCCTCCATTTTCTATCTTGGGCCTGGTCACAGAACCAAACTAGCTTCCATCTCGAAGCTTAGCTAAGTAAGCAAGATCATGCCTCTCTCACGTCCTGTCAGGGCCAGCTGTCTTGCCAACAATCGAAATCAAATTGCTGAGGATTATAAAACAGTCCTCTGTAATTTAGAGGTGCTCTTGCTGATATGGTTGTTTTAGTACACTGGTTAACTGTGTTAAGAACTGTCGTGAAAGAGGAGGTGTCTTAATGATAGTATGTATGATGTAACTATTTGGTTTCTGACCAATCATGTCATCTTTATGGTTCTTTGTTATAAAACCTATATAACCAGTCACTGGTTTGACCCCCCACCCCAGACTCTCTCTTTGTAAGCTGTCCAGTCGGTCTGGGAATAAACCTATTGGTTTGGCATTCACCTTTGTGTCTAGATTCCATTGTCTTTCCCCAAGGGGACAGGGTTATCTGCGTAGCCCAGGGATCCAACGTGCTATCATTTTTCCCCTTAATCTTCTTTTCTCTGGGCTAAACATACCCAGTTCCCGCGACCTTTACTCATTAGCCTTGTTCTCAGTTACATCACTGTGGCACTATCAGTAGTATTCCACATGCGCAATTGCCAAAACAAAGTAACTAAAATACTGAAACAAATGAAATAACTGATCCCAAGTATCCAAGTAAGCAGATATGAATACCTATTTTGGTTGTGGATATTGGCACCGATCCACGAACAACTTACTCCGGAGAAGCGCCATTAAAGCACAAGGTTTGTAAATCATGACCATTCTTCCTATAGCTATCCAAACATGTCGATGATATCCATAAATTTAAAAAAATCTGCTAATTGTTTCAGCTCTCATCAGAGCTGTCCCTGTTACTCCACCGCTTTCAGCACCAAACGCAGAGACTTCCCAGCTCATGTTGAAGTTGAGTGGAGTTGCCTGCAAAGCTGTAAATGTGCCAGGTGGGAAGTATAAACCAGGAGTTCCCAAAACATGAGCCATCACCTCAAGTGGGGTCATGCTGTCCACAGACGGGGTTATGATCTGACCGGTATTGGATGGACTTTGCATATTGTTACTGCTGTCTGATGTCACTGAATGATATTCGAGTTCCAAAATGAGATAAAGCAAGAAATATTTTGGGAAAAGCTGGTGTAACACTTTGAACATCCCCTGCTGCTTTATACAAGGAGAGAAGATGATATAAATCTGAATGTGGCTTAAAGGACTGTTGAAATAGAACATGACCAGGGCTTAATTTGGGCCAGGGTTGGCCAGGACTCAGCCCCCGTGTCCCTTTCCAACTTTGTCACCATAGCTGCTCTGTAAGACCTCACCAATGGCCGAATGCACCAGCTTCTCCCCTGAGAGGGTTGTAGCTCTGGCTGCCGCAGATGGGCTGGGGGCAGCTACTGCTGCCCATCAGCAAAAGAAGTGTTTTGCCATTGAACAAACGTAATTCAGCCCAGAATAAGGGCTGGCTAAGGGTTCAAACAAACAAGACAATCGCCCCCAACAGGCGGGTGGTTAGTAGGTGTTTGCTGCCCGTTCATCAGGTGCCTGCCAAATGTTTATTTGTTTATTTAAGATATTTTTAACCTGCCCATCTTGCCACAGGCAGCTCTAGGCGGCGCACAACATCAATATAAAAAACATGTTAGCCCCCACCCACCACATGGTCACCACCCACTCACGACATATTCCAGGGACACTGCAGGCCTCACTGTGCAGGCAAGTCTGGGCTAATTTGTACCCATGTGGCTGCGTCCTGTAAATTAGGTTGCGTGCAGCCTCCTCACATCCAGGTCTGCTAGCACCATAGAGTCACGGGTGAAAAGCGTAGAGCATTCCAAAGAGCAACTGCTTCCAGCCCCTCTCTCTGCTCTTGCTTTCACTGGTGCCTTAAAAGCCCAACATGTGCCAAATGCAAATACGTGTTGTCCCAGCTTGTCCTAATTTGCAGCACATGCCCAACACACTCTCTTTCAGCTGTTGCCTTCTCCAGAGCAACTTCCACAGCCTTTACATTGCCATAGTCACGGTTCAGAAATGATAGCCAGGCAACTAATCGTACAGTTACCTCCCCTACCTCCTGTGTCCCATTACAGTGACTACCTGTCTGCCAGAATGACAACCGGGCAACTAAAGTTAATGCACTTGGGGGCGAGGTGTGTGTGTTTACACAGCTGCATGATAAAGGCTTTTGTTTTGTTCACAGGTAGCCAAGGAGAGCACTGGGGAGCATCAGGATACTCCCCAGGGCACCACAGCACCAGACAGGAATGGGCTGGGGGTGGGGGGAGAAGCACCATGACAGGACAACAGGCAAGGCACCATGGCGGGTCCACAGGCTGGGAGGGAAGGGAAAAGAAGCACCATGGTGGGCAGTGGGGTATTAATTCCTGCACCCTACCCTGAGCTCCCGCCCCCTACAGGCTGCAGTGCCTTCCCCTTCTTCTCAGGCCAGCTGCCAGGAGTGCCCAATTCCTGTGCCCTGCTACCTGGAGAGCAAGGCAGGTGTGCCAGTATGGCTTTTGAGACCTGGGAAGATTGCTAAGAAATATAGTCCCTTGAGCTTAATGGGCCATCATCAGCTCATTAACAGCACAGGGAGTGGTGGGCTATTAAGCTGGGTTAATAGAGTATTGGACTCTGCTCTCTCACTGGTACCTTAAAAACCCAATGCACACCAAATTCAAGCATGCATTATATGAGCTTTTCCTGGTTTGAAGTGCATGCTCAACACTTGCTGGCCTGGCCAGGCCAGGTCCCCTCTGGTGCGCAGTGGGTGGCTGGGCATCCTCGTCTGGGGAAGAGCTGCTCAAGCGGGTAAGATCAGAGTCTCGGATTTGCCTTCCTAATCCCCCATGTGCTGGTACAGGTAGGGGGTGAGGGGACAGGCCTAGCCACCCCACCCTCCTTCCCCCTGCCTGATCCCCATTCTCACCCCCAAATGACTCCAGCCCTGCTGATCCATGCCAGGGCTGCTAGGAGTCGCCCTCCTTTTGCTTCAACCACTCCTGCTCCCAGCACAGAAGCAGTGACAGCCAGCAGAGATCCCTCTGTGTCCATCCCCACCTCAGAGCCAGCAACATTCATAGAGGAAGTGGAGGAGAATGGCCGTAAACTGATCGCCCAGCAACAAGCATCCAGGACCTGCACCTTCCTATATTTTAGAATAAAAACAAACATTATTACTAAAACTAAAGCAGATGTTTGAACAAATTCAAGGTTACGTCACTTTGGAGACGGGAGGAATGAAAAGCAGGGAATGGCGGATTGGTAAGCTAGGAGTGTGAATCACTTGCACCTGAGGGTGGAGGGCCCATAGTAGCCCAGGAGCTGCAAGTAGCTGGCTGTCCAAGGCATGCTGCTGTGGCACTGGGTCTGCTTCCAGCCTGAAGGGTAGGATGCAATGTGTCCTAGAAGGGAAGGATGTCAGCACCTCTCCAGCTGAAGGAACTGCCCTGTTTGCCGCTTCCCTCCTGCCAGGCCCAGGGCAGCACCTCAGCCCACCCAATGAGCTGAGAACCCAATGTGCTGAATGCAAAGCTCAAGCTGCTCTGGCTGCCATTAGCATGGAGCTATTGGGGTCTGGCCCCAAACCCATGGCCTCTGGGCTGAGTGATGGCAGTTTCCCCCCTGCACCACCACCTGGTCTGCTTCTGTGGGAACCATTTCCCCTGTGTTATCCTTTCTCTCTCCCTTTTCTTCTGTGTATGGCCACG
>QEPC01005161.1:56312-95432 GCA_003113815.1 Sphenodon punctatus
CTCACTGGTACCTTAAAAACCCAATGCACACCAAATTCAAGCATGCATTATATGAGCTTTTCCTGGTTTGAAGTGCATGCTCAACACTTGCTGGCCTGGCCAGGCCAGGTCCCCTCTGGTGTGCAGTGGGTGGCTGGGCATCCTCGTCTGGGGAAGAGCTGCTCAAGCGGGTAAGATCAGAGTCTCGGATTTGCCTTCCTAATCCCCCATGTGCTGGTACAGGTAGGGGGTGAGGGGACAGGCCTAGCCACCCCACCCTCCTTCCCCCTGCCTGATCCCCATTCTCACCCCCAAATGACTCCAGCCCTGCTGATCCATGCCAGGGCTGCTAGGAGTCGCCCTCCTTTTGCTTCAACCACTCCTGCTCCCAGCACAGAAGCAGTGACAGCCAGCAGAGATCCCTCTGTGTCCATCCCCACCTCAGAGCCAGCAACATTCATAGAGGAAGTGGAGGAGAATGGCCGTAAACTGATCGCCCAGCAACAAGCATCCAGGACCTGCACCTTCCTATATTTTAGAATAAAAACAAACATTATTACTAAAACTAAAGCAGATGTTTGAACAAATTCAAGGTTACGTCACTTTGGAGACGGGAGGAATGAAAAGCAGGGAATGGCGGATTGGTAAGCTAGGAGTGTGAATCACTTGCACCTGAGGGTGGAGGGCCCATAGTAGCCCAGGAGCTGCAAGTAGCTGGCTGTCCAAGGCATGCTGCTGTGGCACTGGGTCTGCTTCCAGCCTGAAGGGTAGGATGCAATGTGTCCTAGAAGGGAAGGAGGTCAGCACCTCTCCAGCTGAAGGAACTGCCCTGTTTGCAGCTTCCCTCCTGCCAGGCCCAGGGCAGCACCTCAGCCCACCCAATGAGCTGAGAACCCAATGTGCTGAATGCAAAGCTCAAGCTGCTCTGGCTGCCATTAGCATGGAGCTATTGGGGTCTGGCCCCAAACCCATGGCCTCTGGGCTGAGTGATGGCAGTTTCCCCCCTGCACCACCACCTGGTCTGCTTCTGTGGGAACCATTTCCCCTGTGTTATCCTTTCTCTCTCCCTTTTCTTCTGTGTATGGCCACGCCTGCCAGCTTCCTGATTGGCTTCCAGCCTTATATAAGGCATGCTGCTGGGCGCTACAGAAAGTTGGCAGAGCATTTGCTTCTGTGGTGATCCTTCTCTGCGCACCATTCAAGTTGTGTCTCTCCTTGTTAGTGTACGGTTTACTTGTGTTCCTTTTCTCTTGTCTAGTTTACACTTCCTTCCCACCCACCCACTCCCTGCCTGTGAGGAGTGTCTTTCCCTGTTATTGTGTTTCTGCCTTCCTTTGTATGTTGTACTATGTCCTTTGTATGTTCTTGTATGTTGTTTCCCCTTCAGTTAGCTACAGCCCCTGTTTCCTTTGTAGGGTGTTGTCTTCTTGTATGCGATTCCTCCCCCCGTTAGCAGACTGGTGTTGACCTTGGCTTGTACTCTTCCTCTCTTATTGTGTCTCTGCCTCCCTTTTACTCTTGTATGTTGTCTCCCTTATAGGTAGTTACAGCCCCTGTTTCCTTTGTAGTTGTTTTCTTGTTGTATGTGATTCCTGGTTATCACACTGGTTTTCCTCTTAAATTCTAGTCTTAGTCCCTTTCTAGTAGCTCCTTGTTGTCCCTCCATTTCCCCTTTCTGCCCCCCTGTATATTCATAACTCCTTGTTCCATCTATTGTTCCCCTTTGTAGTTCCCTTCAGAGTTCCTTGCTTAATGTTGGTTCCCCCTTCATAGCTTCCCATTTTCCTGTAAGTTCCTGCTTGTTTCCCTGATTCCCAGATCCCTGCTCCTCAGCTTTGGTTCCTCAATCCTTTCCTTAACCTGGATGATGAGCTGTAAGCTCTCTTAGGCTGGATTCCCCAGCTCTTGTGCTGCGCAGCAAGTCTCCTTGGTATAGGAGAATGGCTGAGAGGTTTCCTTTACCTATGTGTTACCCTTCCGATCATTGCCTCAGCCCTTCCCTTGCCCCCTCCTGGGCTCCTACCCCCGGAGCCTGACAGGAGCTGGCCCAAGTGGACACCCAGCTCCGATCCTGAGCACATAAGCCAGCAGGGGGACATTCAGGGACTGGCTCTGGCCAGCTCAGCAGTTGGGGCTCCCAGGAATCTGCTCTGCTCCTAGCCAGCTGGCTGCAAAGCCCAGAGGAAACATCGAGCCCCTCCTCGGATGCCATGGTCCACATAGGCATCCAGGTTTCTTCCAGGAACTGCATCTGATCACCCCAACTGGCTCTGTGGTGGGAGAGGGACAGCGTGCAAAGACTGATTGCTTTTACTTAGAATTTTTACTTTCACCTTCAATGTTCACTATAGGCACTCAATAAATTATGAGTACCTATAGTGAACATTGATGGTGAAAGTAAAAATTCTAAGTGAATGCAACTAGTATTTCATTGCTAATCAATTCCAGCTGTTAGCCCCCACCCACCACAATGTGCTCCATAAACTCGGCATTGTGTTACTTCCAGCCACTAACTGCTGCCAGAAATGTGTGCCTGGGTACCAATTGCATTGTCTAATAGCCATTAGTAAGAAACTGTTGGGGACTATATTCCCCTGAGCTTAACGGACCATTGCCAGCTCATTAACAGCCCAGGGAATATGCACCATCTTGTCTTTTGTATCACAAGCTCTGTCTTTACAGTTGTATATTAGTTGCGAATAAGAGGTGTTTGTACTGTGATCAGCTAAATTTCCAACAACTAATACAGATCTAATAAACTTAGCATTCTGTGCATACCAAAAGGTTACTTCCAGCAGTCAAGTACTGTGGGTGGGGATAGCAGGGGCTAGAACACCTCCCAGAGTGATATGCTGGAAAAAAGAAACAGCTGGTGTGGCTTCTTCTTCCCATGGTTTACCACAGCTGTGGGTCATGACAGAGGGTATTTTCAGACATTACGAGATCACGCTCAACCACAGTCAATACCCTCTGGTGGGGAATGGTCCCGTAACATCTGTTGGGGAACCGGAAGTTCCCCCCCAGATGTTTGCCACAGTCAATCGTGGCGGGGAATCACATTCACCACGCGATCGACAGAACCGGTGGGGCTGGCACCGGTCGCATGGTGAATGCGATTCCTCGCCGTGATGAAGGGGCCTGTCTCGTCTGGATGGAAACCACAGCCCGGAATCCCCGGCGGGATTCCGGGCCGTGGTCTATTCGGGCATGCGCTGCAGCTGCATTGGCCGTGGCGCCCGCCCATCTCCCCAGAGGGCGGGAAGTGGGGGAGCATGGGGGGGGGGCCGAGCAGCCGCACATTGCGCCGCGCGGCCCCGCCCCCTCCCCAATTCCCTGCCGGGATCAGCTGGCACGTCTGTTGGACGTGCCGGAGTGATCCCGGTGGGGAATCATTTGGGTGATTCCAGGACGGGGCGAATGCTGCCCCATCTTGTCTGAAATCACCCAGAGAGTGAGGCACAGCAGGGAAGAATGCCTGCCCATGTATTAGGTTTATCAGGCTAAACCTGAGTGGGGGCTGCCCAAACACACAAGAAATACACACGGGTTTGCCCATTTTAAGGTTGGACATGCTAAGCATGTGAGTGGGGGCTGCATGGACCGAACACAGACTCCAGTGGGCTATCATCTCATTTGAAAACACCCAAAGAAGGGTCAGGGGTTAGTGGAGTGACGAAGCCTGGCAGGATAGCTAAGCCAGCTTTTCTGACTGCCTCCCATGCTTCCAGGGTCAAGAGATAAGAATTCCAGGCAGGTTTCAAATTAATGAATGAATCCATTGGTCCCAGGCCCCAATGAAGCAAGGGGCCTCACCCTACAAGCTACCACTGTTACTGCTTCTGTTCTGCAGATACAGCTCAGCCACAGCAGGCAGATCCTGTGCCATGGTCACCATTGTGAAAAAGGTGTGTGTACATGCAACATCAGCCCAATCCTACAGAGGGTGCTCACAACAACAGACCCACTGCCTGACCAGCCTCCTCCCTACAAAGCCAATCGAATGAGTGACTCTGAAGCTGGGTGCGGGAATGGGAAGTTCAGTGCAATAATTAATAGCTAGTTAATAATGGTTTATACTGGAAATTTTCTATCAAGGGTGGTTGTCAGAGCCCTAGGGACCCAAAAATTCTTAATCTGCCTCTGATGGACACTTTTTGTTTTTACATATTAAGCTCTGGACACAACCAATACTGGACTGTACATTGGCAAAGAGCTTACAATGCCAGGGGATTAACTGCAGGCAAGCACCACATCAGAGCCATCTGAGCACTTTGTACAACTGTTCCCTCTTGGTTCAGCAATGAAACGCAGAGCTTAAAAAGGAGATATCACTGATAACAGAAGAGAAATCTTGTTAAATATTGATGAAAGGCTGGAGATTAATATACCATAAACATTTCCCGCCTTGGGACTTTCATATAAACTTTCCTAGAATGTTCCTGCGCCATTGACCCACATAAACACAAAGTTTTCCTCCAAAAACATATCGCTCAGGGGCATCTTCGGCTCAGTATTTACACTTAAATGCAATAATCTGCTGCCAGAAGGATTCTTCCCCTCACTGTGGACTAAGAGAGGAATATTAAATTGCCCTCATGATTGTGTTCTTGCCTTTTGCCTGTGGAGTTAATAATGCAAGGAAGCTTTGGGATGAGGGCATGTGAATGTAAGCACTGAGTAACCGAGATACTGCTGTCCTGGGTTAGCGCAGCTGTCAAAAGCTTACAACAGCTTTGAAGGAGTATTGGGACTCTTATTACCCAACAGAGAAACTTCATTAGCCTGTGACTTCATTTTAAGGCTAAGGAAGTTTAATTGCATTTAGACTGCTCCCTCACCACACATAGGCCCACCTCTTTAACAACAGCTATGTAGGAGTTTCTAAGATAGGGACTACCAAACTTTTTACTAAGACAACCCATCAACTGCATTTTGTCATTCTTTGTGGCCCAGGATTCAGGGACATAGCTAGGTTGGAACCGGCCCTGGTGCAGAAGATGAAATGGGACCCCTTCATCCCCCTTCTCAATGGCAGGAGATGCCACTACACCAGGAAGTGTGCTCCCTCCCCCCCCCACCTCTCCGGGCCATGGTGTAGCTGAACTGCCTGTTCCTCATTACAGCTGTGCTCTTGACAGGAATACATCCTGTGAGAAAGATGAAAGGGAGACCATGACCGTTACAGCTCCGAGCAGACAGGCCACCACCCTTAGCCTGCTACAAAATCCCACAACCATACAAAGCTTCTGCATGGCTGCCACTTCACCAATGCATTACTTGCAAGTTGCAACATCCTTGTGAAACTGGAGGGGAAGAAGCCAGACTGCACAATGCATCATGGGTACACACAGAGAAGCAAATTCTTGCTCAGCTCAGTGATTCAGCCTATTTATTTTACGTTCCTTCCAATTATTAAACTCAACTGGAAATACTTGTAGGCTTTAAGCCACCAAAATCACCCTAATCTATGTAACCAATACCATGGCTCATGCCCTGAATGCAACACCTCCCTGTAGGAATTCTCAGTCTTCACAGCTTTATGGATCTCACAGTTTTGTGCTTTTTATTAAGTAGCCAGCAGCTGAAATCATGAGAATCTTGTTTTCCTTCTTGCTTGCTTACCTACCTGTTGCATATATTAATATATTGATAACATGGCGGCGGCAGCAGCCATAATGGGTAATTTCAGACATGATGGGTTGTTTGGCCCGCCACGCTGAACCCTGGAACGGGATCTGTCTCGGATCCCGGTCTGTGATCAGACCAGCCATCCTTTAGATGTGCCGGCCTGCTTGCTAACAGGGATCGGGGAGGGGGCGGGGCTGTGCAGCGTGACATGCGGCTGCACAGCCCCCCCCCCGCACTCTTTCGGCCACCTGCCCTCGGGGAGACGGGCAGGCGCAGCAGCCAATGCGGCCGCTGCACCTGATCCCGTACTGCAGTTGGGGCCACGATCTGGGATGGGCCAAAGATAACAGACGTTACTTTTGGCCCATTCCAGATCGTGGCCAATCTAACCACGGTTCTGGACCTCTGGCCGGCCGGAGGTCCAGAACTGTGGTCAATTTGATCCCAGCCAGGTGTTCACTGTGGTGAACATCTGGCCGGGAGCAAACACGTTCACGGACTCGCCGCCACCACACGGGATCCACTGTGATGAATGGCGATTTCGTACCGTCTGAAATTACCCAATGACTCAAAAACCAAATAAAAAGTATTCAAAATTGACAATGTAAAGAAATCTCATGATTTATAAGCAAGACGTATGAGTGTTGAGGACCTGAGCTTTTAACATTTGGGGTCGGCATCTGTGGGCTATAGAAATATTCAATAATTTATGCCCATTATTGAATCACGACTCACAGACACTTAAGAAAACAAACTTTGCAGCTCCCCTTTCACGCTAACACATGCTACATGCCTGAAAAGAGAGCTCATCCCCAGATGATTAACTCATCATCAGTCACTTGCTGCAGCAGAGGTAAAGTCATTTGTAAGAGAGCTGTCAGAAGCATCATTTTTTGAAAATATGAAATCACCTCATTTTCCCTTGACATTTACTTTTTTTAGTTTTACAACGATTTATTGAGGTATAAGAAATGGACAGATAACATCAGTCTCTTACAAATGTAAATCACAATCCAGTGTAGCACAAAATTTACCAGGTTTACAACACATCAATATGGATATTGTCACCACCAACCATAGAAATCCCACCGACCCACCCCGCACAGGAACCTGCAAAATTAAAAAACAAAACAATAGGCCAATCATCTCTGTAGGAAATAGCTCACATCTGAAGAATCATATAACATCAGATTTGTCGTAATAAAATAGCATTGTCTTTTGAATTATTCACCACTGCCGGAGAAAGACTAAGCCAACATGGTATCCACACAGCATAGAACTATTCTAGCTTATCGCTGCAATACTTTCCATTGAGATCATGTACCATAACCTATTCAACAAATCTTGTTTTGTAAGGACTCACCTTGGGTGAAAACAGACATGACTCTAACCACCCTTTAACCACCCTTGGTGGTTATTTATGCATGTCGCAGGGCTGTATTGGTGCCCTATGCAGCCCTGCAACATGCATAAATAACCACCAAGGGTCGTTAAAAGGGTGGTTAACGTCATGTCTGTTTTCACCCCTTGTTTTCGAAGAGAATGCTATAACATGCAATGCCACCAGACGTATCTGATTGCATGAGTTTTTACATTCCTTGGAAATGGCACATTGTGGAAAAATACCCAGAAGAGCAATAGCAGATCGAAAAGTAAAATAAAATACATCTCTTTCATAATCTGCCATACTGTTAACCATAAGGGACGCACCATATCGCATGCCCACCAACAGTGCAGTAAGGAGCCAACATTCCCACATCCCCTCCAACAAAGATTAGAGGCAGAAGGGTTGGACCTATGAGCCAATTCAGGCATAAGGTACCACCTCAGGTATAGCTTTATTTGTACTTCTCTGACTAACAGGGATCTGGAGCCCCTAAACATATTGAACCAAATCTGATGTTTAACTTTGTCAATGACCTTGTGAAGGTCATCCTCCCACTTACTAATGTACCCATGGTCCGCTAAACAGAATGCCTTTTTTAGTTCCTTATAAAGAATAGATATGATTTTTTTTCTATCCCAAAATCAAATAACAAAACTTCTAAGGTGGTAGGCTGTCTAGTGTAACCTTCTCTGGCAACTCTATTGTTAAGTATACTGTTCAATCTCCGATAAAAACAAAAATCTATGGTCTCTCCCAGCTTCTCCTCCATATAAGAGGATCCCTGGCATCCTCCACCAAGTACTTAAGAGCGGTATATGTGGAGTGTCCAATCTGGAGGTCATTTTGCCTTAATGTCCTGTGCCAAATATGAAAAGCATAATTAAGAAAGGGATGTACCAAGTCCCCCCTACATTTTGGCTTTCAGACACCAAGGATAGCAGATCTGAGGGAATCTAAATTGCATAGATCTCTTTCAATGTTAATCCTGCCAAGATCACTCCCACCCCAATACTACTTTTTTATGGCCCGAATTACAGCAGCATAATGATATATTCTCAGATTTGGGAAATTAAGCCCACCTAACTCTGTATCAATGTTCAACAGGAGCAGCTTTAAACAAGAGCACTCCAGCTAAAGGGATGTTAAAATAACGGGCCATGACATGTCTTGGAAATCCCCACAGGACCAAGTGGAAAACCACCCATGACACCCAAGTGAGATATTCTGCACATAAAGTATTTACTACAGTGTTTCCAAGCATTTTGCCCATGTGACCCCCATTCTGAGACTTAAATATAATCCCATGATTCCACACAGCAAAGATACACAAAGTATATGAAATATAAATAGGGATTTAAATGACCTATAGAAATATAAATGACCTAAAGCTGAAACACATACAAAAAAAACAACAGGTAAACCTGAGGGGGGAGGGGGCATAGCTCAAGTGGTAAGAGCACATGCTTTGCATGTATAAGGTCCCAGATTCAATCCCTGGCATCTCCACTTCAGGACCTCTGGTAGCATGCCTGGCGGAGACCTCTGCTGTGGGCTTGGAGGGGTCTCAGGTAGCATGCCGGGATGGCCTCTGTTGGAGACCCTGGAAGAGCCAGATTTGGACCCAAATTTGAAACCCCTGCTGCTGTGTCAGGTTGTGACAATACTGGGCTAAGATGGACCATTGGTCTGACTCAGTTAGGCAGTTTAGTTAGTTAACTAAATTTTAGGCAATAACCAATACCCATTTGTTTTTGGTCATTTCCGTATTTTGGTATCATCTGCATTTCTATAGAGATTTCAGCATTCAAAGTGCTTTACAATCCTTCCATATCAAGTTCACCTTCACAATAAACCTGTGAGGCAAGTCATCATTGCCATCATATCATCATGGGCAATAGTCAAAAATAACACAACCAAAATGACTGAAATACCAAAACCACCAATCAAAAAACTGGAAAGTCAAAAGAATCAAAATAGGTACCGAAAAATAAGATGCCTGTGTACCCATCTCAGTCATGGATAGTGTTTGGGTAGCCAAAGGGCTATCTGAAAATGCAGACAATACCTGTGAATAATAAACCCACAACTGGCTTCAGAACTAATTGTGACCCCATCCACAAATGATCCAACCTGACTTGTGGTCACTTCATGACCCCATGGTTTGAGAACTTCTGATCTGTGGACATTTAACATTTGATTAGACAAAATACCTGACAAAATTCAACCCCTGGAGCAACATGTTGCCTTTACGGGAGAGGGTCCACACACAGCCCCCGGTACCACTGCACCTTCTCTGTGACTTTCCATCTGAGCTGTAGGAGAGTGCAACCAAGGAAACCACCACACAGTGGCTGCCTTGTACCAGCCTGTTTGAAGAGGCCACGTGGACCCACTATCTGCCACACTATCTCTAGGGTTGCACTCCCTGCCCCATCCAGCTTCCACCCAGACAGTCCAGAAATTGTAAGAGATCTTTATCATTAAACACAACCTGGATGCCAATGTCCAGAAGTTGGTCTTGTTCGCTGAGTGTCTGTTCTATGGAGTATTGTGAAGCTGTGGTGTTTTGAAAATACAGGACTTTTTTGTTTGTTTGTTTAAAGCCCATCCTCAATGTTATGTCATTAACTATTTTAAACGTGCGTGTATTTAGAGAAGTACGTTCAGATTTATGCAAGTAGCACTGTCCGTAGTTTCCACCCCCAATGGAGACAGATGGCAGTCCTAGCACATAGATGCTGTGGTACAAAATGCAGGAATACAGGGGTCTGGCCATTGCCACAGCTCATACACCTCAGAGTGACCTCAGAGGGTTTGCATTTGCTGCTATATGGGTTACATGCAAAGAAGCATATAGCTGAATGTGATCACTCCCCCACCCCTATGCACTTTTCCAGGCTAGATCCAGGTTGCAGTGTGCAGCACGTGGAGAATTTCATCCACCCTCTGATGAGCGCTGGACATTATCTGTGGCTTGAGGTATGTATTATTCATGCATTTTACCTGGCTGGCAAGGAACTGCATGGGATTTCATTTTGTTATCTGAGAGGTAAAGATGGCGGGTGGGGGTGGAGAAAGCCCCTTTAGTTGATTCCGCAACTTTACTGTCGTGCCCTAAGTTGCTGTGCAGTATTGCTTTGGAATAAAAGGCATCCTATAAAGGAAGGATGGTATTAATTTGTAAAAATCAAGGGGCTTAGAGCAGCATTTAATGGAGAAAAAAACAGATTATCTCTATGCTGCAACAAGCCAGAGAGTTGATACCAGAGCAGCAAGTACATGAGCATCAGTATCATTTCTCTCCCAAGCTGCACTCACAGAGACTAGCCCCACACTGTATTTTACCTGTCTCTTATACACATCTAGATGTGTATAAGAGACAGCTTTGAGGCTGGGTCGGGGGCTGGGAGGCAGGGGGGAGCAGGGCTACCAACCCCTCAAGTCAACAAACAGTAATTTATTGTTAGCCACATGGCCATAACAACAATGACACTAAGAAAAAGAAAAAATACATTCAAAATCATACTTATATACAAATAACGTTAAATATAAAAAACAAATATAAAATATAAACTATAATCTAAACTATAATCTAGAATAGCAGGTTCATCTATATAATATACATGCTTAGCATTTTCAGTCTTATAATTATGGCAGAAACCCGCAACCCCTGCATCCTAGAGTTTTTATTTTTTAAGAATTATATTACTAAAACAAGTTAAAATCTCATAAAATATCGCAAAATAATGACCAGATTGAGGAGAACTAGGCAACAGTACCTCGCAGTAATACTACCTCCACTTACTAACATGCGTGGAGATACATTAGCCTAGACTATTCTCAGGCCACTTCCCAATACCTTATACCCATTCCCTACCACACTGGGATCTATTCTATCGATTCCTCACACTTGGCATCAGAGACAACATAGGGGGGAGATGAGTTTTGATCGAATTTCATTCGGATATTAGCGATCCTCGCTGCAAAGATTGCTACCAACTTAGATCGGGCAGGATCATTGTCACCCAGAAGATAAATTAATTGTTGAATTTTTGGCCGACACAGATCCAAGTCAATGGCACGGTGAAGCTGTTTACGCTGCTTATCATATAACAGGCATACCAAAATATAGTGGTCCAGGAATTCTATCTCTGTGCCACATGGTCAGATCCGCTCTTTATAGGGAATACCTTGAAACCTCCCTAATAAGACCGCTGTACGCATACATTGCTGGTGAAGGCTTGTCTAAGAACCGGGTCTGTTAAATGGTGGATATATGCTGCCCCAATTTTAGGAGGAATTATATATCTATAAAATGGTGACATGTGAAGCCTAGCAGCCAACGCCCTCTGTTCTTGTCTANGCACTGAATCTGAGAAGGTCCAACTAGGGGACACTCTCACCCTTAGTGTTGTTTTAAAATACATTGACTTAATCAAAAGCAGCAATCGGTTCTCCATCTGTAACTTGTTCAACTCACACCATAGTTTAGCTCTACAGACCGTATCAAATGCAGAGGACAGGTCTATAAATGCTGCAAAGATCTTACACCTGTGCCGTTTGTATTTATTGACAAGATGACTTAGGACAAAAACATGTCCCAGCGTAGATTTGTTGGTGCTAAAACCGGTCTGTTCCTTGGCAAGAATACCTTCAGCATCAGACCAAGACTGAAGCTGATTTAATAAAAGTCTGGAATATATTTTTAAAATTATACATAGAAACTAATCCGTCTATAATTACCCAGCTTGCCTTTATCTCCCTTCTTGTAAACAGGGATGATGACACTAGTTTCCCACATGTCTGGGATAAATGCCGTGGCATTGATAAATGAAAAGAGGTGTGCAATAGCCAAAATCCACCATTCTGGCAGGATTTTATAAACTTCTCCCAAGATATAATCAAGGCAGGCAGCTTTCCCAGCCCTCAGTTTCCCTATTGTCTCCTTAACCTCAAGCGGAGTTACAGGGTCCCGCTGCGGGAAAGCTACCTCCTGATAGAATCTACCAGGAGGTTCAGCATCATAAGCTGAGAACAGCTCTGCAAAATATCTGGTCCAAACTGACGGGGGAGTTGATATTTTCCTAACCCAGCTACCTTTAGTGGAAGGGTTATTTACTAACTTCCAGAAACGGTGCATATCATCTTTATCTACTGCCTCTAGAAGAAGTGTCCATTGTTGTTGATTATAAGTCTCCCTTTTCCTTATTAGCAGGAATTTATAGTCTTTCCTCAGCTCCCTATAGTTCATGACCTGTTCTTGGTTATCATTGGAGTGCATAATACGGATTGCCTTTCTCAAACGTGCTCTAGCTAACCTACAATCAGTATCCCACCACGCAGTGTATCTCCTGGCTGGATATATCCTCTCTTTTGGTGTAAATGTAAGGATAGATTTCAAGGAGGTCGTGAACTGGTCCCATATTGAACAAGCCTGCTCCACCTCTTTGGTCTGCAACAGTTGTAAACATAATAAGCTGTTCTCAGGTTTTATGAGAAGAGCAGCCGTCTCAGCCTCTACTTTCTGTGACCAACGAACAGAACAGCAAGTTAAGCCTCTCGCTCTCAAATAAATCTTGGGGAGGATAAACACTACCCCGTCCCTTGGGAGCTAGCATGGATATTTGTATGGGGAAGTGGTCACTCTGAGCCTGCTTCCCTATCTGGAAGGATAGCACATATTCTACCAAATTTGTCGAGAGGAGGGCATAATCCAGAACACTGCCCTCTCCTCTACCAACATATGTCAAATTTCCCCCTCTATCCCCAGGACTATTCCCTTTTAAAATCCTCAAGGCTAGGTCCAGTGTCAATTTGTACAATTCGTGGCCTGCTTGATTTATCTTATGGTCACACAAAATTCTGTCTGTATTAAGATCAAACAAAGTATTATCCATATCTAATAAACCAAGTCCTGCCTTTATGTTGGCGGCATTTTTGCCTATTCTACCATTCAAGTCCCCAATTACCGCAAGACCATCCTTAGGGAATGTCTGAGAAGCTGGCTGTGCCTGTTGTGCACTAGGTGTGCACACATGGGGGTTTGTGTAACATGCTCGTGGGTTGCATGCGAGGTGCACAATATGTGCACAGGTTGCACAAGGGGCGCACACGCAGGGGTGTGCCTAGGGCGACAAAAGTCCTTGCATCAATCCTGATAGGGAGCCGTTATTTGCCCTTTCCCACAATGCTAGAAATAGGGGGCACCCTATGAAATTAATTGGCAGCAGATTTAGGACAAATAAAAGGACGCATTTTTTTATCCAACGTCCAATTAACCTGTGGAACTTGTGGCCAGAGGATGCTGCGAAGGGGTAGTCGTTTGGCTACCTGAACGCCATTCCCAAACAAATTCTGGTATTGGCATTTAAATACCAGAAGGATTGGGTAAGCTCTTCGAGGATAGCTCCATAAATGGCTATTAATCAAGCTGGTCGGGGGATGAGACTGCTGACTTGTTGGGTACTATCTAGATCCAAAATGTCATATCTATGTGACCGGAATGGAAAATGGTGGGTTGGTTAATAGCTAGGGTGGCCATACCTCCCCTTTAAAAGAGGACACTCATGAAAAATACATGTTGCACGGCTGCATTGGTTCCAGTGCAGCCCTGCACTATGTATTTTTCATAAGCGTCCTCTTTTAAAGGGGAGGCCACCCTATTAATAGCCGATCCCCATTTGCATTCTGTTTTGGTATCTGTTTTGGTCCTTCCTTTTCCATTTAGTTATTTCTATATTCTGGTCATTTGGGTTCCATCATTTTAGCAATCTTTACACTATTGCATATGCACAATTGCTGAAAATGATGCAACCAGAATGACTGAAATACAAAACAACTGAATTGAAAAAAACCAACAAAAACCCCCAGAAGACTGAAATGGAATACCTGAGAAATCAGATACGCGAGCACCAGCTTTCGGTTGGGGATGGCACTCAGGTAGCCAAGCGGCTACCCAAAAATGCCAATAGTACCTGCAAATAATAAGCTCACTAGCCCTGTCAGCTCTAGTGATATCAATGGAGAATGCTAGCAGCAGAGGCAAACCCTTCGGTGCAACCGATACTTTTAATCTGTAACCCAGAAAAAATGATACGGTTCTTTCCTGAGTAGCAAGTCTGCTGCTGACATCAGTCAAGGAAAAGTCACTGCATCTAATGCAACCATTCCCTGCCCCAATCAGAGATTCACCCTGATTCCAGACTGGATATTTGTTCTCTCATTCAGTCACTGAGAAGTAATTTAACGCTCGTTAGGAGTGTTAAAAGGGTTGACTCTGGGACATGGGCAGGGTAGCAGGTTCAGGACTGGAAATAGGAGTGGAGAAGGATCAGGTCCAAAGGGGGTTATGGAAGCAGGTGCAGCAGGTAGGTAGGTAAGCAAGCAAACAGGTGCAAGCAAGATCCAAGCAGGAGCAACGGAATCAGGGCCAGGGGTGAGGACTTCAGGCATGAGAAAAGCAGGATCGGGGTCAGGTCTGGACACTCAGGCGGAGCAGGACTTGGGAACAGACTTAGGAACAGGCATGGGTCAAATTCAAGAACAGAACAGACAGAAACAAAGTAGGCACAGGCCAGGGCAAGAATAGGCTCAGAGAGGAATAGGAAGAAGCTCAGGAAGTAGTTTTACCAAAATGGTTTTTTTTAAAACAAGATGCTACCATGCATGGTCAGCCAGGAGTCACTCATCCGACCGCCCATCTGAAAGAGGTGCAGGGGGATGCACACTCCCATCAATCACTCAACACCCACTCATGGCCACTCACGACGCACTGCCGAGAAATCCAGTGTGTTGTGCACAGCAAGCCAAAAAGGTGCATGGCAACGGGTGCCCACGCAACCTCTGCCCGTATGAACTGGGGCAGCCACCCATGCCAGCAGACTGCTCTGCCGCTCATAGGCACTGTGGGCGGGGGACACGGCCTTTGGAAGTCACAGGAACTGACCGCAAGTGCTGGGGAGCCAGCGCTCATGCCTGGGATGTGTCAATTTCAAAAGCTAGCCTGGTGCGCGTCTACCTCCCACATGGTCCATGGCAGGGGGAGTCAGAGGTGGCTGCCGCAGTAGCCAAGCTCGGAGCCGCCCTTTAGACTCCCTCCCCACTGGCTGCTCCACATCTGTGCCACTCAGCAGCCATGGACCGCCCCTTCCCTCCCCCCGTTCCAAGCCTTGCTCAATTAAAAACACCCAATGAAAATTACTCCCAGGTAAGGAATGCTTCATGCAGGCAGGCCCTAAATCTCACTAAAACTAGACTTGAATAGGTATATTTCAAATCTAGGAATGCTTAGGCCGCTTTTAGACAAGCAGGTTGCAGTCGTGCAACCCACTCACGAGATTTTTCAAAATCCCACGAGGTGAGATTTGATGTGACACGTCATGTGTCCACATGCATTCAAAATGGTCGTGCATTGTTTAATGACCCCGAACTAAATACCTCCATGTGTGAGGTATTTAGTTCGTGGCCTTTAAACAATGTGCGACCGCCTTGAACACACAATGCGTCACGTCTAATCTCGCCTCGCGGGATTTTGAAAAATCACGTGAGCGGGTCGCATAACTACGACCCACTCTTCTAAAAGCAGCCTTATTCTTTTGAAGGGAAGAATGGGGGGGGGGGGTGCAATAACAATTTTTTAACTATGCACAGTGAAATAATTTTTTTCCCGTTGTCAGTGAGAGCAGGACAATGGGGAATGGGCTTAAGTGACATAAAGGCAAATGTAGGTTAAATGGCAGGAAATATTTTCTCTCTGTAAGAAGAACTGGGCAGTGGAGCAAGTACCCATGGCAGGTTGTGCAGTTCCCCTCATTTGGAGGGGGTTTTGGGGGGAAGGGGACCAAAAAATGGCTTGATAAAAAAATCTCTCAGGAATTGCTTAGAGATAATTAATCCTACCTCAACCAGTCCTACCTGCAAGGGAGGATTGGGTAAGAGGAGTTGAGACCCCTTCCTGCCATGCAGTTTTGTGAAGGTCAATGGGAATAGCTTTTCAAAGAAAAGAACAACACAGGCATCCAAAGGAAGTTAGGTGCCTAAATGCTACGTTCACCTTTGAAAATCTACCCACAAAGGGTGCTTTTAGACAGATGGCAGCCCTGGTTCTGTCTGTGCCAGCCCACTTCACCCCTGGGCTGTGTCCCTACCATACATGTAATTGGAGCAGGCCCACCAGCAGCGCTCCGAAACATCCCAGAGCTCCGGCAGCCGAGCAGGCCAGCTAAGCCTGGGGCACTGGCCCAAAGCGGAGCTGTTGTCCATCTGCTGGGCTTAAGCCCATTCCCCATTCCTCACTGCAGCTCCACTTTTGGTTGGCTGTTGCCCCAGGCAATGCCATAGAGTTGTGGGTGCCAGTGTAGAGTGTCGGGCGATTGCCCACAACTCTATAGTGCATGGGGGGGGGGGTGCTGTGTGGGAAGACTGTGGACCAGGGAAACTTCCAGGTCCATCTAAAGTGGGCCCAGGCTGGGCTGGACACGGGCAGACACCGGTGTGCACCCCGAGGATCAGATCCAGGAGCAGGCAGCCTCCACATCCACCTGTTTACACACACAGTCTCTCAACTACTGATGACAATGGGAACTATGGTGCTTAAGTAATAAAGCTCTGGAAAAAATTTACCCCAACGAACATTCCATTTCAGACACAGCCAAGAACCGCCTGCACTTTCCCTGGGAGAGCTTTGGTGAAGATTCACTGACCTTACGCATTGGCTGTTGGACAAGAAGGAATATTTATTTGTGTTTTACCTCTTTGGTAATCTCATTTATTTTGAAAACAAGCATCGGCACAAGCAGCCCCTGCAGGCCAGTGGCCACTAGCATTGGCAGTTTTAAATCAAACTGGCTGGTATATAAGTTAAATCTATGTTTTAATATTGGTGACATCATAGCGGAATTTCAGTAGCCTTCTCACTACCTTGCTAGCTTGGAGCACTCAGTCTCTGACCTCCCAGTGACCTTCTGCACACGTTCTATCCCATTTCTCACCAGTTGTCCCCTGCTACAATGATTGGTCACCATTCCTTCTAGGAATATCCTCTATATCAGAAATCCCAAATCTGTGGCTCGCAATTGGCTCACGAGCAACACAGGTCAATGGAGCATGTGGGAGTCACTCTTCTATATCCAGTTCACTGTGTTTTCCCCATTGTCACGGTAACAATTTATTTATTATTTTTTTACATTTATACCCTGCCCTTCCCCAAAGGCTCTCTCTCAGGAATTGAGAAGCTTGAATAGAAACTAGGCTAACACACACACACACACACACACACACACACACACACAACAATTAAAAGACCTTCAAATAAAACACAGTTAAAAACCCCTACCCAATCCAACCCCAACCACAAACAGCTTCCCACCCACTCCCTCTCTCTGCTCGCCAAAAGCTTTAATAAAAAGAAAGGTCTTACACCACCTCCGAAAGATGCTCAGGCTCAGACGAACTTCCAAGGGGAGGGAGTTCCACAACATTAGGGCAGCAACCAAGAACGCCCTCTTGTGTGCCCCCGTCATACGAACAAGAGCAGCAAACGGAACCCACAGGAGGGCGCTCCCGGCCGACCGCAGCAGAGCCTGGTAGGACAGACGGTCTTTCAGATAAGTGGGGCCCAGGCCATTAAGGGCTTTAAAGGTCAAAAACAGTCCCTTAAATTGTGCCCAGAAAGCTATAGGCAGCCATGCAAACTTCAGAGCACTGGTGTAATGTGGCTCATGGGCCGCAACTCGGTCCTGAAAGGAGCCGAGCCGCCACATTCTGCCCCAGCTGCTGCTTATGAATAGTCATCAAGGGCAGCCCTACATAGAGTGCATTGCCATGTATCAAAAAAGTCAAAGCCTATCCTAAGCCATGTGGTGCATTGGGCAGACATAGACAAGGCCTACAATACATAACAGAGGTAATAGACCCCCTGTGATTTCCCCAACCCAATGGATCAGATATCCATTCGCAGCTCAGTGGATTGGAGACAGCTGTCCAGTTCCAGGATGAACGAGAACTTGAGCCCACAACTTCCAGGAATGTCGTCCATTTCCTTAACTACCTGGTCACCTGGGAAAAGTGTTCTCTCCCTGTAGCACCTCCAATCTCTCAACCTGACCACATTCCATAATTAGAGTTGCCACCTTCTGCTAACCCATTCTCAGACACCTGCCCTGGGAGACTGGATAAGGGAGCCTCAGCATTTTACTCTGTCTAGCCCCAATTGCTTTGTACCAAAGCGGTGGGTTGGGGGCTGCTACAGGCACCTGGATCTTAGTAGGAGAGCTGCATCTCCAGCCTCCCTCAGGTTGTTTTCAGCTTTCACAGACTGCACTGTGCCACTCAGCACGAGGCATTGTCAGTCAGAAGCATGTCTGCGGTGGAGACGGTCAGCAACGAGGGAAGCGGCCACTATTTCATGAAGATCGTAATTTGGCATCCACGTCAAGTGACCAACTGGACTCCAGTCAGAGACCCCCAATTCCTAACCTGTCAGGTGGCAGTCCTACCCATACTGTGCAGGGACACGAAAACAGTGGTAATGTGCATCTTTTCACAGGGACAAGGGAAGCACCATGCTGCTAAGCAGTTGTCACAGAGAACGAGGATGAGGGCAAAGGGCTTGACTTTTGGTATTGCCTTTTGATATTTTCTGAGAGGAATTGTGTCCCAATGGCAGAGCTGCGCTGCCACCAAGGATATTTTCCTTGGGGGGTGGGGGGAGGGGGAGGGGAAATAGTAGGCAGAGTCAGTGAACGATCTGGCCTGTATTGGACTCTAGGATTATCCAGAGCAATATGTGTATCCTTTCCATCTGCCATCCTTGGACTCTAAGTGAAGCTCACTGTAAATATGTTCTATGTTTTGAAATGTAATTGAAAAAGCATTAGGCTTAATTCATGGCAACCTTATGAACATCAAAGCCCTTATTTCCATTTCTCTATGAGTGTTAAGCTAGTCTGCTCTTTGTATATATTCCACATTTTAAAAGCTTCGTGTCTCATAACCCTGAGTGGTTTTTTTTAAAAAAATGTTTTTAAAAGTCTGAGGGAAGTGCCTGCAGTAAAAGAGTTAATTGTCTGCAAATAGGCAGGGATCACTTTAAAAAAATCTACAGACTCTTGAAACAAGTGGGAAAGATGATGCTTCTATTTTTAATTAGAAAATTAAAAGCCATTTCACTGGAGAGTTATAGAGCGGAGGGCCTTTTAAATTCTAGAGCACAGCACTCCCATGATTCCTTCGGGCAGAGTGCCTGCAATCCCTCTGGCCCTTTAAGGGATCTAGCAGCAGCAACGGAGTGAAGGTGCTATGGAGGCACAGGCACTGAGGGGATACAGGATCCTGCCTGATTGCCTCCCACCTGGGTTTGAGCTTGGTAGCCAGGGTCAGCCTAAAGCCTGGCCTAGGAGCTCAGTGTAGGGACGGGAGAGAGTTGTTATGCTGAGAGCTCTGGGAAAGAGGCATGGGGGATGCGGACAGGGGCTAGAGCCCAGTTCAGCAGATGGTGCCTAAGCTGAAGGCATGCTGTAGCTGGTAGGGATGGGAATCGGGTTCGGTTCTGAACCGAACTGACTTCAATTCAGATTTTGGGGCATATTGTTTGGAATCGATTCCTATCTGAGCAATACAGGCCTAAATTCATGTCTGCCCCCAGCTCTGCCTCCCCTGGACCCCTGCCCAGGTTGAGCAGGAGCCTGGGGGGGCAGGACTGAGGGTAGCCGGGCTGTGCAAGGTTGGAGTCCAAATCAACAGCCCGACACCATTTGGGCAAGTGGCCATGAATGCACAGAATGGCCATGGTGACCATTTTTGTGCATTTGCAGTGATTTTCTGTGGTATTTTCTTTGCAGCTCTGAGAAGGCCACACCAGTCGTCGTGAATCGGTTGAGACTCCAGAGACTGGTAAGTAAATTGACTACCCCACCTCTCCCCACCCCTCTGCAGCCCCTCTGCCCTCACCGGACCTCTGCCTGGCGACTGCCTCCCCCAGACTGCTGCCCACCCACCCACCCCAGCACTGCTGCAGCAGGTACAGGGGTGAAAAGGCATGGGCAGAGGTCAAATCAAATTAAATCAAATCAAATTTGTATTAAGAGCGTGACTACAGGTCAT
This sequence comes from Sphenodon punctatus, assembly GCA_003113815.1. NCBI lineage: Eukaryota > Metazoa > Chordata > Lepidosauria > Sphenodontia > Sphenodontidae > Sphenodon > Sphenodon punctatus. The sequence goes on from QEPC01005161.1 coordinate 76,408, forward strand.
TGCTTACAGAAAACACAGCAAATACACACGTAAAACATATTAAACCACAAGCACCACAAGGGTCCCATTATAAATAATAAATATCAACTCTAACTATCGAAATGGCCAAAATCTGTCCAATAACTGTCCAGGTGTCATAACTCCATATCGCAGCCAAGAGTTTTATACGCCAAAATTCCCCTCAGTATTCATTTTGTTCTCCTAACCAAAAGACGTACTCACTAATCAATACATGGTGAATATACAAACAGTTATATAAATTCACAGATAGAATGCCCCATGGGGGTCACCACTCAAAGTTTAGTAACCTCTGTAACACATGGGGTGAAACCACACAAAACATCATGCTATCACTGTAGCATTTTGTTATATACTTAATATCAATCTCCCACTGGTCTCAGTCAGTATCAGCTTGCGGGAAATATTTATATTCTAAAAATAACTTGCGATCATGGAAGGCCTGTTTTAAAAATTGCACTGTCTTAGTGGAATTTTCAGGTACATCCACAAAATACGCAAGAAGATCCAGGTCCGACCGTCCCGGTAATTTCCTCATCATGGGGGAGATATACCTATCCCTTATTTTATCGTAAAGGTGGCAGTAAAGAAGTACATGTTGGGTTGTTTCCGTAACAGTCTGCTCAAAGGGGCATACACGTTCTCCATAAGGTGTTCCTGTCGTTCTCCCCTCCATAACCTTGGTGGGGAGAGCATTCAAACGGGCACACATAAGGAGATATCTTCCATATGCCGACATAGGTGTCATAATGTATGATGCCATCTCTCCTCTTGTAGGTAACCGATATAGGTATTCCTTCAAGTGGGCATGTTCCCTTAAGGCTGCTATCTCTGTTTGGTGTTCGATGTCCACCAAGCGGGATTGAGCTATGGCCTTAGCCACATACAGGTCTTTATCCCCGAAGTAGGCAGGGTCAAAGCCCATTTTTTGGAAGTGTTCCATTACAGTTATCCAAGAACTTTTAAAAGGAATCTTCTTTCAGAAAAGGTATTAGCCCAATTTGAGTACCATCTTTAAACCATAAATTCTGGGCCACTGACCATGCGGAATGTCGGAAGCTAATCTGCCCGGCCTCTAGCCTAATTGCTACATTTGGGATACTGCGTGGAGCTCTCGTTATACTGCGTAGGAACTTAGACTGAGTGACATTTATATTGATTGATACCAAAGGGGCCCATAATTCTGCTCCATATAGTAGCTTAGTTTTAGTTTTACTATTGAAGACTTTTATTGCCAAATCTGGTCTGCCACTTCCCCCTCTGGAGAAATATCTCCGTATTGCCAAGGCAGAGGCATTAACTGATGGTAATTGCAATCTGTAATGCTTTCTCCATGTGCCTGAGGCATGGAAGTTAAGGCCCAGATATTTAAATGTTCTAACTTGTGCTAGGGTATGCCCATTCATATTCCAATTATATATCTTTTCCTTAGAAAAGACCACCACTTTAGACTTAGCATAGTTAATCGTTAAGTGATTCTGGGCACAATATTCTGCAAAAGCCTTTAGCTGTCATATTAGACCAATTCTATTCTGTGCCATTAATGCCAAATCATCGGCATATAATAAGCAACCAATTGGCCTAGTTTCCAGTTTGGGAGGGCAGAGGTCTGGGGAAGGTGGGTGCTGGGCAGGGGTCTGGAAGAAGCAGAGGTGGGGGGATGGGTTTGGCACACTGAAAGCTCCTTGGAGTGGTGGGCACCACTGGTCCAAGAAGCTTTGATAGATCCCACCGTGGGACAAATCAATACGATTTGTCCAAAATCAGACAAATCGTATTGATTTGATTCCAAACTTCCCATTCCTAGTAGCTGGCTGGCTACAGGAGGAACGGTGCCTGGCTAGTAGAGTGGGCTAGTACAGTGGAGCTGCAGAGTATATATGGACTGTAGGACTGTATAATGTTATGGGGATTTGCGAGTGGGAGATACCGCCACTCTATAGTTAAGGTATATTGTACGCTCCATATAAAGCACAAACATTCTATTTATTATACAATTCATATGATTAAAGTTAGAATTGTGAAATTTGGAATGAAGGATTGCTTGGGTAAGAGGTTGATGCTGCCCACATTTCACTCAAATTGAATGAGACATGACTGAGCATCGCAGTTGAAAAATTAGACTCTGATGTGTTTTTTTGGCTATTCCAACCATTTCAATCTGAAGAGAGTAGAGGAGTTTATGTTAATTGTGAGGAGGTGTAAACATTTTAGAAAAATCCAAGGATCCTGGAGGATGTGCCTTTGGTTTACTTTTTGAAAATCCAGTTAGTACTTTTAAAGTTACAACGTCTGAGAATGTCAATGTTATCCAATGGAGACAGTCATATCCTTAAGATACAACACGGGTGTATGATGGCAGCAGGGGCTGCCTGTGGAGTGTACGAGAACATTATAAATGCACACACATATAAAGGTGTGGGGCTGGATGGTTCTACCTGTGGGTACTTTGTTTTGCAGAGGGGCTAGGGTGGGGTAGTTTGGCTTGCAGAGGGTGAGGGATTCAAGGGGTGGGGGTTAGTTTGCCCGGTGGGGGCAGAAGGGTTAGGGTGGGGGGTAGTTTGGGTGGTAGGGGGCAGGAGGGCTAGGGCAGGGGGTAGTTTGGGTGGTGGGGGCTCACTTTCTCCACAGCCCCCCTTCTCTCTCACATGGCTGGTTCTGCTGCTGCTGGGACAGACCGTTGTATATTTAAGATACAACATGGATGTTCAACAGTAGCAGGAGCTGCCTGTTGAGTGTATGGGAATGTTAGAAATACACACACTTACACAGGTGTGGGGCTGGGTGGTTCTGTCTGTGCCAGCTACAGGTAGTTTTTCTGGTGGAGGGTAAATTGTTTAGGGCAGGAGTTAGTTTTCCTGGTGGGAGGAGGGGACTAGGGTGGGGGGTAGTTTGCCTGGTGGGAGGCATCAGTCATGTTTGAGTAATTATACATGATGAAAAACAAAAAGGAATGGTGCATAGTGTGGTGTTTCCTCCTAATATGAACCCGGACAATGAGTCCCCTATGGCCAGCAGCCCCCAGCAGGACAGCAGGGTTCCCAGCATTCCCAGCCCTAGGGAAGCTCCTATTACTCAGCCCGCCAGCCCAGGGGACTTCCCTGCCACCCCAGATGGGGCACCCAGCAGGCATCCCCATGACCTTGTACACACACGCGCAGACACACACACACGCGTACACACTCGCATATACATATTGTACACATTGTCTTAGGTTTAATTTTGCATAATGGTTACACTGCTCATCATTATACTGCGCCAGCAGGACAAATTTCCTGCACTGCATTCATTAAAAAAAAATTGGAAATGCCATAATCAACTTTTTGAGGGGACAGCAGCAGAGCAGGGGGAAGTCCGGGGTTGAGAGAGCAGGTGCTGTGGGTGTCAATTGAGGGGCAGCAGCAGAGCTGGGGGCAGTTCAGGGGTGGAAGAGAAAGGGCTGCGGGTGGAAACTGAGGGGCAGTGGCAGAGCTATGGGGCGAGCTGAGGACTGAGAAAGCCGGGGCTACAAGTGGGGATTGAGCAGCAGCAGCAGAGCAGTGAGAGTTCAGGGCTGGGGGAGTAAGGACTGCAGGTGTCGATTGAGTGACAGCAGCAAAGCTGGGGGCAGCTCAGGGGTGGGGGAGTAGACTAGAAGCTTTTGGTGGGGATTGATGGGCAGCAGCAAGCTGGGAGAGCAGGGACTGTGGGAGGGGATTGAGGGTTAGCAGCAGGGGTGAGGGGGAGGGAGGGCTGGAGGAGCAGCGGTTGTAGGTGGGGATTGATGGGCAGTAGCAGAGCTGCAGGGAATGTGTGTCACGGGTTGGAGGTCCGCACCCCCACTTTACCGGGCTTGCGTGACTCAGTTTCCCTCGCTTACAGCCCACTTGAATCAGTTTCTCTCTAGCCAATTCAAGCCTGCAGCAGGGACAACCCCTTTGTCACCCAAGGGTCCGATCCTTCCCGTTTACAGACTCTTTCTCTCTGGTGTCCCAAGAGCTTGAAAGCTCTTGTTGCTCACTTGTGTTCCAATGTCAGACACAGACACTTCTTCATAAAGATAAGTAGTAAGTTTATTGATTACATAAGCAAGATAGTTGATAGAGTGGTAACTAGAAATTAAAGGTAAATACAACGCATTCCTAACCTATACTGGCTGAGTTCCTAGATAAGCATCTTACCCTATGAAAGTCTATTAGTTCTGGTTCCTTCTCAGTCACAGATGTAGGTGGCTGGGTGCTGGTTCTTAGAGTTGCTAGAAAGCAAAGTCTTACTCTCAGTCCATAGTTCCAGCAGTCTTCTTGCTGGCAGGCTCCAGGATGCAGATGAGATTGCTCCAGATGGCTCTCTCCAAGAGGCAGCAAAGATGGCTTAATGGCTCTCCTTTAAATACCTTTCATAGTCTCTTTGTTTGAGCTTTCCCGCTCATGGGCTTGTGTGTTTCCTCACGTAGGAAACCCAGGCAAACAGAAAGGTCCATTTGCATCTCCACAGGTCTGTCTAGCTGTGGGTTCCCAAATACACATTATTTTATCTCTTTGCATTTCCTGGAGTTTCATCAGTGTCACAGTCCTGATTTGAGTTTTACAGTTCTCAATTGTAACATTACATACATGTTGAACCTTTTGCTTTACGTATTTACTAGACTTGTAGCCTACATGTAGACCAGTATCACACATGTGTGACCCTATGTTCCTTCGTGACAATGTGGATGGGAACTGAGGGGCAGCAGGACAGCTGGGGGGCAGCTAAGCTGTTGCAGCAGCATGAGCACAATGGCTGGGGAGCTAGGGAGGTGTAGCAGAATGAACAGGGTGGCTGGGGAGCTAGAGTGTTCATGCTGCTGCAACAGCCTATGTGCCCTCTAGCTCTCCCACTGTCCCTGAATCCCCACCTGCAGCCCCTGCTCTCCCAGTCCCAGGCTCCCCCCAGCTCTGCCTCTGCCCCTCACCACCTTCATTCCCCAACTTCAGTGATGCTCCCAACCTGTAACTATTATTGTAAACCGAAGGTTTTTTGATCATGGAATCAAAAGACTTGAACTAGAGATTCCCCCAGAGTGGGACTTTGGATCCTGGATCCTGCCAGCACTCACTCCAGCTCCCCCTGGCCCTGCTACACTAGATCCACCTAAGTTACACAAGCGTGGCTGGCAACAACTCATGTCGACTGTGTTTTCCTCATTGGTGGCTATGGGGAAAACACAGTTAACACAGGTCCCTGGTAGTAGGAGGGGATCCCCTTGAGGATTCACTTGGGGCCATGGTTTCCAGCTATTTTATTTATAAGATGTTCCTATAGTCCTACTATGGAGTCCCCAGTCAGATTAACCCTACACAGTCCTCTTTAAAGGAGAGTCTCTTTCTCTAGGCCTAGTCCCTGTACCCCAAGCTTTTCGGTGAGCTATCAGTCCTCTCGGCCACAATGGCATCCCTCTCCTCAAAGCCCAATATTCTCCTACTCTCCTATGAGGAAGAGCTCCATGCTTCATCAGGGAGAGGACTGTCCTTTGTTTACAGACAGAGTGAGATCAACTGAGGGCACTTTCCCATGTTACTGCCCAAGCACGATTTGCCTCTGGGAAAGAGTCCGGGAGGCAAAGCATATGTGGGGTTTGTAATGTGGAACACCCCACCCCCATGCGTGCATTTTTGCTGGCGATCCTGCGGAGGATTGCAGAGCTGGATTTCCCTACTCTGCAATCCCCTGCAGGATCACTGGCAAAAATACGTGGGGGGGGCGGTCCCACATTATAAATCCTGCACATCCTTTGCCTCCCAGATTCTTTCCTGGAGGCAAATTGTGCAGACAGTAATGTAGGAAAGCGTCCCGAGTCTCTCTCATCTTAGTTCAATCAGACTCGGTTTTACCTAATGATGCCCATTTTACATGTGTTGCTCCTATTCCCGTAGGGAGACCAATACTCTGTCACATGATCTTCTTAGCTATGATTGGTTGGTACGAGGTTAGTGTCAAACTTTATCCAAAGTTGCAGTCCGTGTCATGTAAAGTTTGTGTAACCCACTGCTCACTGTGCATTAGGTTTCTCTGAGCCTCATCCATGGAGGAGGCAGGTCTGTTGCAGATCCCAGCTACAGAGACCATTTCTCGGTTTCTCAAGCTCTAGGAACTCCTACTTCTAGCTCTCTAGCTGCTAAGTTCAAAATCCCCAGCGTGTTGGCCAAGATAGGCACCATCACCTACGTAGGGAATCATTTAGGATGTGTAGCTGAACATACTTTCATACCCTATGCTGGCAATCAAAGAAATGGCTCCGTTTCCTTTGGACTATCCCGTCATTCAAATTTACCCAATAGATACCAATACATTATTAATGATAAACCTATTGGGGTAAGCCACAGCTGTGGTGTTAAGTGGGTGCATACCCATTGATTTCAAAACTGCGTGTAGTTCATTGCCTTTTATCAAACAGCACATGTTCCATAGAGACCTCTTCAATCCTACTAACATCTTGAGCCACCCAAAAGGAGAAAGGAAATAGCAGAAAGTAACAGGAGTGGGTAAGCTACGTGTCTTCTTTTTAAAACGAACATTGCAGCGTGTAACAAAATCATAAAAACTGCCACAGACCAATGGTTCATTTAGCCCAGTCTCCCGTTTCTGACAGTGGCCAGTATCAAATGCTGCAGAGGAGAGAGATCAGACACAGGGCAACTATGGAGTGATCTATCCCATCATCAGTCCCAGCTTCCAGCAGTCAAGAGTTTGAAGAACATCCCAAGCGTGAAGTTGTATCCACAGACTGTCATAGCTAACAGCTTAGAGACCTTTCTTCCATATTAATTTGTTTAATGAATTCATTGAGAAGCCCCAATTTACTAGGTGACTCAAGTTTATCTTCTTTTTAATGACTGCTCGTCCCTTCCTAATATCCTATACACAAACCTATGGCATTTCTAGCTAGGGATATTTGTACTCCCTTTGACACTTCTGTAGCATGCATGAACATGGCAGCATGTTGTACTCTTCCAAAACGGGGGTGGGGAGCCTACCACACACAATCCTTTGTGGCCCATGGCCAGCTGCCAAATGGTCCAGAGGCTCCACACAGCACCACTGAAACAGCCTGGCAGCTGTGCTCCATGGCTGGTGGCCTCACCCCCTATGTAGGGGTCACCCTCACCCTCTCCTGCTGCAGGATGCTCTGGCCCACAAAGCCCTGTGGGAGTGAGGATCTCGCCCCTGGGGGGAGGAAAGGTACTCCTCCCCATTCTAAAAATCTGTGCAATAGTGGAGAAATGTAGCTATTGATTACATTTGCCATCCCAAGAAGCAGTTGTTATCTAGCGTACAAAATGGTTAGTGAATTATGCCCTGCTACAGCACTTTCTCGTCACAGAAACCTGGGTATCTTTCAAACCATGGCAGTGAGCGAATGGGAAACAGACACTCAAGCCACATTCAGGATAAGTTGCTGCATATAAGTTGGTTCACAAAATTTTTGCCTTCGTGACCCCATCTTGAGACTCGAGTATAATTCAGCGGTCCCAGGCAACAGCAAGCAGATGCAAAGTATATCACATACCATCATAACCATGACCCCATCTGGTGCAATACCAGCAATCGGAGTCATGACCTACCGTTTGAAAGATCTGAAATAGGTCAAAGAGCGCACAAAGCATCAAACCAGGGACCAAAACCAGTGCAAAGATTTTTGCTGCCCTAGGCAAACAAAATCTTGCCACACTCCCTGATCGGAGGCTATGTCCCACCTGGCTCTGTGTGCATCCATGGGCCCCTGCCCAGGCACCAAGGGGCTGCAGCCCTGCCTCCCCTTTCCTCCCAGCCCCTGACTCGGCCACCTTGCTTGCCGAATCAATAGCTACATTGGAGAGCTTGAAACCGTGGCGGTGGCTGCGGTCAGGTTCCCAATACAGGGCAGAGCACTCCTGCAAAACACCCTGCTGCATTTTTGCCCAGTGTTTTTACACAATTTACTAACCCCTTCAATTTATTTTTATTTATTTTATTTTATTTTTAAATTTATATCCCGCCCCTCCTGCCCTCAGGGCAGCCCGGGGCGGCGAACAGCATTTCATTTAAAAAAATAAAAAAAATTTAAAACAATTTAAAATACACTACATGGGGAAAACCCCCATCCCTATCCCCACCCCCACCCCACCCCACCCCTACCCCCCGCCAAAAGCCTGACGGAACAGCCAGGTCTTACATATACGCCGAAACAGCAGGAGAGTGGGCGCCAGCCGAGCCTCCTCCGGGAGCGAATTCCACAGCACAGGGGCGACCACTGAAAAAGATCTAACATCGGTGGCCACCCGCCTTGCCCGGAGAACCTTCAAAAAGGCTCCCACGGACGATCTCAAGGGTCGCACGGGTACCTGGGGAGTGAGGCGATGCCCCCTAGGCAGCTGCCTGTACAGTTACGCTGCCAGGGCCACGAGGTGACAATTTAGCGGGCTGCAGTCCTGAAACCAATTCCTTGTGAGTAGTCCCACTGATTTCAAGAGAGGTTGGAGCCTCTTACACTGGTTAGAGTACACTAAATTTAAGAGCACTTGCAGAGGGCTCATTCTGAGGACAGTACAGTCTCAATCATAGGATGCCTCATGTAGCTCTCAACTGGGTAGTAGGGTTTAAGATGGGATTAATGGGAAAGATGCCTTTTAAAAAAATATAATAGATTTTTAAGGATGCAAAAAATAGCGTTATAATAATGTTGCTGCTGCTTATTCTAACCGTGCAATCATACCACATGGAGGGAAACTGGCACTTCTAAGCTTTCCAGGAGATGAGTAGTGTGGACTCAAGAAGAAGTTCGGTTCCCAAATTATGGGTCAGGATCTCAAGTGGGGTCACAGCATCTGCGGAAAGGGCTGCAATCTTGACTGATGTTTAATGGAATTTTCATGTCTTTGCTGCTGTCTAGGGTCACAGGTCACACAGGCACAAAGTTCTGGCAACTGCTGGTTTTGAGTATTTGGAGCCTGGTCTAAAGCCTGCTGAAGTAGACGTTTCCCTCCTTCGCTGGAGGTTTTCAAACAGAGGCTGGACGGCCATTTGTCCGGGATGCTGTAGCTGAGGATTTCCTGCACTGACCTCGGAGGTCCCTTCCAACTCTAGGATTCTATTATTTTAAGTTAACAGGAAGACTCCGATCATCTCCTGTGAGGGCCTCAACAAATCCAGTGCTAGCGACTGGGAAGCAGCTTCTGTGGTTCACTAGCAGAAAAAGGATTTTAGCGCATGCTCAAGTTTATTTTAGTTAAGGGCTCGGCAGTGACATTTTTCTTCTGGCCTTGTCTTAAAGCAGAAACAGGGTGGAGAACTTTGCGACACGGACGCACGTTCAGAAGAGCAGCAGCACCAGCTTTCGCGGTACTCTTGGCCAATGGAAAAAAAAACCTCAGAAACGCACATTTCCATAAACACGACGACTTGTGAGTAAGTCCCATTGTCGTCAATGGGATTTACAAGGAAGTGTGTTCAGGACTGCGGCCATAAACTTTTACGCTCAATCCTGAGAGCATTCACCCACAGGAGTAAACCCCTACTTTATCCTGAGTAAAGCTAGGGTGCATCCACACAGCATGGCAATTGTTGCCCATGGAAGCATCAAAGCATTGCCTTGCCGTTACCATGCACTGGTGATCTGTGTGACATCTAACCAGAGCTACTGCAGAGTAAGCCCCAGGGGATCGGAGGCAGAGACACTGTGGAACATATCTGGGGTGGCTTTGCCCCAGATCACTGTGGTGTAACTAACCGTGTGATAGAGCCATTCAGGCGTTTATAGACAAGCGCCTCCCCACCCATTACCCTCCCATCATCCATGCCACATTAGCACCGTATGCAGCCCTGCAACATGCATGATGGGTGGGGAGGCACTTGTTTAAAAACACTCTCCAACATCATGGAAAACATCACCTCACGGTAACCCCTTCTGTGCAGCCATGGGAGACGGGCAAGGGCAGGGGGTTGATGTCTGAACGCAGCTTTCTTCAGAAGCATCTTCCCAGGATCAAACCCTTTCTTTTTGAATACACTGATGTGAAGCAAGAACTGTGTTTCGCAAGCAAAATCTCACACTGCACTAGACTGAACAAGGGCTGATTCCTTTGAACTCAAACGTCTTTTGCTTTGTGGATGACTTGAGATTTAACACGCACCCCCGACACAATTTAAAAACAGCACGTGACATCTCCAAAAACATGTAATAATGAAAATGTCTTTGCTCCTCCCTCCCCATGAAGAATGCACATTCCTCACAAACAATTCATCGCTATTGTGTAATTGCAGGATGAAAGCCAAGTAACTAGGCAATTAATCCAGCAATAAAGTAATTTTTGTAACAAATTATATGTTGCACACATCCAGGCAGTTGCTAGGCCTGGAAACAGACCTCAAAGTCATGAGAAGAGCAATGGCTTGTTTCAAATAACGGTCCTTTGCACTTTTCACATAACACCTACCTAAAAATGTGATGGGCAAGAGGCGCGCGGATGAGAAATCTGTGGCGGCACTAAAAACACGGCCCAAGAAATGTGAGTATTCTTTCACCAAGAGTGCTTTTCCCTTGGTTAACCCCATTAAAATGATGTGGGCCCTTGGGGCTGAACTGTGATAACCTCAGTGCCTCTTCAATAGGATTGAACCAGCACTTTTCCTAAACTATGGATCAGGAGGATTGTAACTGAAGATCACAACATCCACAGATGGGGCTGTAAACGCCACGGATATTTGCTACGTTCTCCATGTTTTTGTCGCTGTCTGGGGCCACACGACTATAAATCTCAAAATAGGGTCACGAACTGCTGGTTTACAAGATTGCCAATCTGATGCACTAAGTGGCCCTCTGGAATCAAGAGGGTGCTTGAGAAGTGAGGTGCTAAATGCTGGTGTGCTAAATGAGTAGCAACATACTACCCCTTCCCCCTTGCTCTAACCCCTGGGCTGCTTCTCCACTGTTCAGGCTGTTATCTGACTAACTCCAGAAGATACATTAACACTGTATGCTATTAAAGTAACTGCCACCCAGGCTAAATCGCCCCATCAGATGTAAAGAGCTATATCTGTAATTGCTGAAAAGGGAAAACCCCTTTAGGCATCGCTCAGCGCTCTCTCTTCCCCCCACCACAGGCTTGGGCACTGGTGTGAGACACACTGAGCTGCTGTCTTTTTTCCTATTTTCATTGCATAATCACCATCACGGCAGCAAGCCTTCTCCACTTTCTGCCTCCGGATCCTTGTACAGTACAAGAACAGCACACTGGCTGCCTAGCTAACACCTTCTCGCAAAAATATAGCCAGCAATTGGGATCGTTTAGCCTGAATGGGTTTTATTTTTTTAAAAACAACCACATTATTTTTGCCACAAAGTTCTAATCCAAGCACTTTCCCAACCAACCGCCCCGCTATCTCCAGACCAAACCTTGAACATGAGCCTCCGGCAATTGATTCCACAACCACTTAAAGAAGGTTTTGCATACAGAAGGGCCGTTGCAGTCTTTATTATGTCTGGAGGGATGTCTTAATTGTCCAAACAGATCTCCAGCAAAGCAACCCAGGGGCTAATTTTAGATAAACGCACACCCAAGTTCCATAGCCAGGCAAGCGCTGCCATGTGAAATGCTATTATAAGTTTGGAGCTCTGCCTTCCCCCATTTAAATCAAGTGCTAAGGCATCCTGTTAACGAGCCACCCCACCCTAAATTAATCCCGGCTGCTGCTCAATTTCGGAGGAAACTCTCCTAGTAAAATTAGGGCACCCCTTTTACCCTTTCAGTTCCAGGGTAACAACAGTGGCATGCAGACATCACGGGCAATTGCAAGGAGGGAGATGGGGAAAGGGATGGGCATGTGAACCCAAAACACAGTGAGGACAGATACAAGAAGGGGAATTGACACCTGCCCCAGGCAAAGCCTCATGCCCTGCCGGTCACACACCCAAGGGCAGAACCCATAATCAGGGACCCGAGTTGACTGCGTTGCTTCCCTTTTAAGTGACAAACTTCCATGGAGGTGCGACCTTTTCCTACCCAATGCACAGGGCAGGAAAATGGGGCAAAACCAAAAAATGCCTCAAGGAGTGGACTCTGGAGCCTCTCCCACCACCCAAAGGTGCCCTCCTTTCTTACCTGATACACCTATGCTGCTGGGTGCAGAGCAGAACCAGAGAAGGCAAAAGCCAGGCGAGAAATTCCATCGTAGTCCCCAAGACATTAGGCAGCGGCGAGCAGAACCCCGGCTCTTCTGGTCTCTCGGAGGAAGCGCCTAGGCTGCCTTAGCTTTCCCATCCCTGCCGCCGCGGCGGCAAGTTGAGGCTCAGTTTGAAGCAGCGTGTTGCTCGGAAGCAGCAATAAGCAAAGCAGCCCCCACAATCTGAGACACGCAGAGAGAGAAAGAGAGGGGTGCGCTTAGCGAGCGGCTCGCCTCCTTGTGCTGCGCCCCTGCCCTGCTCCGCTGGCGCTGGGAGGGACCGTCCGCCTCTTCCCCCCACCGAGCGAGCGAGGGCAGGGGAAACGGCATGCCACCCCCTCCTCCCCTCTCTACCGCCTGGAGAGGCTTCTTTCAAAGCAGACCTTCCTCCGTGCAAAGCTGGTTGCCGAAAATAACCTCCGAAATTACAGATTTGCTCATACCCGAGAGCGCAGGAGGAAGCGCGCTACAAAGGCTAGAGAGAAGTGCCCCCACGTGCAGATCTCAGTAATGCGGGGCGATGCCAACATCCCAAGTGTATTTGGAGGTGAAGCAGCGTGCACACGTCTCGGGAGGGAAGTTAAATAAATGGGCTGTTTGTGGGGGGGGAAGGAGCATGGAAATTGGAGGAGTTGCTAGTGTGTTCGGAGCCACGCTCTGCTGCCGCCTCCCCCGCACCTTCCCCTCGTGCCGTTCCAACTCCGGGGGCAGCCTAGGCCGTGGTAAGAGTTCGTACTCTGCAACCGGGAGCCTGGGGAGGGGGTGGATCGGATGGCGTTTGGAAGGGGGACAATAAATGGAGAGAGGGGGAGGAGAGCTTGTCTAGGGGCGAACGCAGGGGAAAGGGCAGCTCGCTTAACTATGATCGTGAAGCGCTCGAGAGGAGGGGCAGGCCCAGCTGCTTCAGACAAAACTTCCTCCTAGCTTCTCCTAGTCTCCGAGGAGGGCTGCTCTGAAAGAGAACTTGTACAAGAAGGAAGCCATGAAACCTGGGGGGCGAACAATGAGTCCACAAAGGCTGGACGAATCCGGTCCCAGCTACTATGGCGCGCACAGTCCGCCCCACCTCTCCTAGGGATATAAATAAATGAATGCACCTTTCATTCCCAGCAGACTTTCTGGGACCCTTCTTATTAAAGGGGGTCGAGAATCTGCTCTGCCTCTAGGGGGAACGGGTGGTGCTGACGTGCCTCAACTTTCAGAGCTAGCTCCGACAGAACGGCCGCCTCTGGGTAAAATCCTTCGCCGCCGCTGAGTTCAGTTGCAGGGTCTCCCCTTCCCCCTTGTGCTTTTTGGAAGCGCTGCCCTGTGCTGAGCATGACAATTTATTTTAAACACCCGAAACCCAAGGAGCTAAAAGCGTAAAGGGATCGCTTTAAACTCGTATCACTAAGCAATAAAAAGGCGAAAACAAAACATCCAAGCGCTTTATTCGGATAGCATTCAGAGAAGGGGGAGGGGGAGTGGTTGATTATTTATAGGGTTTCTTCCCTTTCCTGCTTTTAGGAATGATTTTTTTTTTTAAATGGAACGTAAGAAAGGGAGCAAAAATAATCCTGAAGAGATCGAGGTGGGGGGGTGATAGATGGAAGAAGTAAAACGATCTTTAATGCCGGGGAGAAGTTCTGTTAACCCTGATCGTGATGCCAACCTGTAATAAAGCTAAACCTCCACAAATAAAGCTTTCCCCCCACAATTGTGAGTTAGTTGCATTGTGTGTATATTATATAGTGCACGCGCACACACACGTGTGCACGCGCGATTACGACGAGGAAATTTATAGGAAGGGAGAAAAACAGATGAGCATGATGTCTCTGTCGATTTAGCCTTATCTGAATAATCTCCCCCCACTCCGAGCAAATTTGGATTGCAGCTAAGGCGCGTCGGGGAGGGGGAAATGCCTAAACCAACTCTCTTAAGAATTGCCTGTATTGGTTTAGCTGCTTTTTAAAAGCATCTTGAAAGCTGTTGATCAGGGAGGGGGCGGGAAATCAGAGCCCGGACGGTTCTTGGTAGCAGTCTGGAGTGGGAGTTTCTTTGCAACCGAATAATATAGGAGCAGGGTTAGCAAGCAGCACCTATTAAAGGGCATATTTACATCTCTCCGATTTATCTCCACGTTTACCTTTTCCGTGGTTCTTTCAAAATGCCTTAACTGTCGTTAAGAAAGCTAGCATTCCTCTTCTCTCCATGCCTAGACGGCTAACTACCTCCTAATTATTGTATTAGTAAAATCAGCCTACAATTACAATTTGTATCTGGTAGCAATGCACCTTAAAATAAACAGCCAGCACAAATGTATCTGAAACAATTTTTTTATAGGCGTGGATAAATTAGATGCAGTAGAGAGATCACTTGCTGCTCAGGGCTATTGTAATGTGATATTTTGAGGGACTTACAGTTTTTTACTCTATGCGGTTCTGGTTTAAAAGCACATATCCTGAATTTAAAAATAACTAATCCAAAAGAAGCAGCCAAAAGGGCAGATTAATATGTTGTCACTTCTATTTTAGCTTATGGGGAACACAAACCAAAGGGGGGGGAAGTCCGAAAATGGGTTCTGTTCCATAACAAAATTGTTATAACCCCCCTCCCCTCTCCAATGGATAAGACCAAGCTGGCCCAAGACAAGTCAAATGGGGACATGGAAGTCAGAAAGGAGAGATCTCCCAGGTCCCAAAGGGCAGATATGTTCTAAGACCCTAAGAAAAATTCAAGGGGTTGCTGCGAACAACCAGGGCATCTGGCAGGTGACTGCCCCAACAAGGAGGAGGTTGAGGGAGTGATTGAGACTATCAGTGTGAATTTTGCATCTGTAGTCCACCCTCATCCTTGATGGGGTCAAACCTGACTTTACTTAGTGGCGCACTGAGCATGTGCAGGTTGTAGGCACGTCGGGGAGCTGCTCCACACCAGCTAAAGCAAAAAACAGCAGGAAAAAAACAACAAATCCAGGTGCAAAAACAACCTCCTGATGACAGGGAGAACCAAAGCAAGAAATAAGGACAAAAAAACACCCCCACAAAGGTACCATTAAAGCTTTTTATTGCCCCCAGGAGGTGTCCCCTGCTCAGGAGACTGGGCTTGAAATGGAGTACAAAATGGCAGGTGCGGCAGCCGAAACACTGAAAATGAAGGGAGCAGAGATCTCCTCTGAGCTCCTTACAAGCCTGACTCAACTCCTGACCACCCAAAATGAAGAGGCAGTCAGGGACAGAGATACAATTAAAGCTGGCCTGCAGGAAGCAATTAAGGGCAGGGACACCATAAAGGAGGGCTTTCAAAAAGTGATACAGTCCACAGAGACCCTAAATAAAACATTTGATAAACTGTCCAAGAGGCTTACCCCCCGAGAATCCAGGGTGAGTGAGATGGAGGATACAAATAATGTGAGGGATGAAAAAATCAAGGCAATGGAAAAGTCCATGAATTATGTTGTCAGCAAAATGGAAGACTTAGAGAACAGAAGCAGGGGAAGTAATTTTAAGATTGTGAGAGTGCCTGAGGGCAGAGAGGAAAGGGACACCGGGGCTCGTCTTGCAAGAAGTATTCTCACAAAATGAGGAACTCCACCAAGTGGAAATTGAAAAAGCCCACAGGGCGTTGAGGCCCAAACCAGGGGGAAACGAGCACCCCTGCGCCCCAGAGCCATTATAATAAAATGGCTTTGTAAACAAGGAAACAATACTAAGACTAGCAAAGAAGCAAAAAGAGACAATATTTGAAGGAAATAGAATACTTTTCTATCCAGATGTAGTGGCAGAAACCATGAACAAAAGAAAGCAGTGGCACAAGCATGCCAGTATGTTCCATAAGGAGGGTATAAAGGCATTCATCAAACACCCTGCAAGATTCATGTTCCTGTACAAAGAAAAATGGAGAGTCTTCAATGAAGTACAGCACTGTGAAAATTACATGCAAAAGCACATGAAAGAATGTAAATGGGACTTCATGGACTCCTGAAGGGAGGTAGCTACTCAACTAATAATACATATTAAATTTACATGCTGGACATTATTAAGAAACGAATATATAGAATAATGCTGTTTTTACTAGTTAATATGAAAAGAGGTTAAAAAATATTATATTAATTAAGTGGATGCATGCGCACAGTCCCCAGGTACATGTGACCCCCAGTCACTCTCAGAATTTGGATCATGTGGATCCCAAATGTACATGTTATTTGTTTATTTGTTGTTAATGTTGGTGTATTTTGGATGCAGAGTGAACAGAGAGGTATAGCAGAAGACAGGCCTAGATAGGCATCCTATAGGGGAGCTGGCTGGCACATGGATAGAGTGAGTAGGATTGAATGTGAAGTTAGAGCTGACCCTAAGGGGGAAACTACTGAGAGACATAAATAGAAATGGCTAGCTTTAACATAGGGACAATCAATGTTAAAGGTTTGAACTGCCTGATCAAAAGGCGAAAGATGTGGCAGTTTGCAAATGGAAACAAGATTCAGATTCTGGCCTGCCAAGAGACACATCCTTTAAAAAAAGATAATTTTAGAATTAAAAACAAAAAGTTTGACAAAATATATTTTGCCAATGCCCAGAGGAAGAAGGCAGGAGTGCTACTGGGCTTCACAACATCTGTAGATCGTAAATGCACACAGGAAAGTTGAGATAAAGAGGGTAGATATATAGTAGCTCCGGGGCAAATAGAAGAATAAAAATACACAATAGGATGCCTATATGCCCCTAACAAAAACACATTGGAATTCTTTAAAAAAAATCATCCCGCTAATCAGAAATCTACACAAAGGTCACCCGATACTATGCGGGAACCTTAACACACCTCTCTCTGAAGAGGACAAATCTAGCAATTTAACCCTAACTAAACCCCAGAGACAAATCATAAAGGTACTAGAAAAAGAGAATTGGATAAGTGCATGGAGGATAACCAACCCAAGAAAGAGAGAATACTCATTCTACTCCAATAACACATGACATTCTCCCTTATAGACCACATCTTCTTGAAAAAAGACCAAACAGCTAGATGCACAGATAGTAAAATAATTCAAAAACATTCACAGACCATAACGCAATTTGGGCTAGAGTAGAGAAAGATCCTGGCACAACAGAATTTACATACAAAGACTGGACCTTGAATAAATCAATTTTATTGGACACCACAATAAAAGAAAAAATACAAACCGACATAAAGGAATATCTGAAAAATAATGATAGGGCAGAGACATCTCCAACAATATTGTGGGAGACCTTGAAGGCTTGCATACGGGGTTCCTTTATCTCAGAAATCCATACGTTGCAGCTGGAATTAACTTCCCTATTAAATAAGCAAACAGGCAGGAGAATTACCAAGGTTAGGGGCCTGATAGAAGCTCTGGGAGTCTGGAGACAGAAAACAATAAAAAAAATAAGATATACATTTTTTTTTTGAACGGGGGAACAATTCAGAAAAGGTTCTGGCTTGGTTGGTTTAAAAAAACAACAAAAAAAACAACAAACTTATCCCATATATAAAAGACCACACAGGCCAAATAAATATAAAGGGGGAGGAGATAAAGGCTAAATTTAAATAATTTTACCAAAACTTATACTCCTCCATAAGGTCAAGGGAGGAAGCAATTCAAAAGTTTCTACAACAACTGCAATTCCCCCAAATTAAAGAGCAACAAATGACCTATTTGAATGCCCCAATAGTAGAGGAAGAAATAGAGTAGGTAATCAATCAACTCCCCAAAAATAAGACACCAGGGCTGGACGGATTCCCTGCAGAAGTCTACAAGAATTACAGACCTATCTTGACTCCGATTCTGGAAAGAGTTTTTAATGGTTTTATCAGAGATGGAATGATGGGTTCCACATTCTATGATGCCAATACCACCCTGTGCCCCAAGCAAGGGAAAAATGTAGATGAATGTGCCGGTTATTGGCCAATCTCTTCACTAAACTCAGACCTAAATATACTTACTAATATCTTAGCTAATAGACTACAGGGATGCATTAAAGACCTCATTCCAGCAGACAAGGCAGGCTTTATTAAGGGGAGACTTGGGGTGTTTTCAGACATGATGCTAACCCCAGTTTAACCACACTTGAACATGTCTTATGCATGTTGCAGGGCTGTATTGGTGCCCTATGCAGCCCTGCAACATGCATAAGAAATGTTCAAGGGTGGTTAAACTGGGCTTATCATCATGTCTGAAAACACCCTTGGAACAGACAACATAAGAAAGGCCATCAATGTGATTTTCAGCATTAAAAATACCAAGACCCTGGCAGCGATCATTTCACTAGATGCGGACAAGGTCTTTGACCATCTGGAATATCAGTTTTTAATTGCCACACTAACCACAATGGGGTTTGGGGGATTCTTCTTAGAAATGGTCAGAATTATATACAAAAAATCCCACATCTAAGATAATAATAAATGCAGACCTGACAGAATCTGTCGTGTTAGAAAGGGGAACAAGGTAGGGGTGTCCGCTGTCACCCCTCCTCTTTAACCTGGGACTAGAGCCGCTGGTGGTGGCAATAAGGCAAATGAAGGATATAAGGGGAATAAAATGTGGGCCAGAGGAATGTAACCTTGCAATGTATGCTGATGACATGATGCTGTTTATATCAGATCTTCAAAAATCTATACCAAGCATCGTGGACCTGCTGGATGAGTTTAGTCAGGTCTCAGGGTACAAAGTTAATATAACAAAATCTCAGATGTTACTGATGAACACAGAAGGCTACCCCAAGACAGAACTAGAGAAAGTTACCCCATTCCAGGTTAACAATTCACAAATTAGATACTCAGGTATAAATCTGACAAAAAATATGAAACATCTGTATAAAACAAACTACTTACCTCTGCTGGAGGAAATGAAAAGA
>QEPC01005161.1:95532-108324 GCA_003113815.1 Sphenodon punctatus
AATGAAATAATAGGAGGGCCCAAGATCTGCAGAATCAGACCTGGTAGCCACCATGGGGGGGCGGGGATTAGAGACTGGGGCAGCCACTAAGGGTGAAAACAGACATGACGCTAACCACCCTTTAACCACCCTCGGTGGTTATTTATGCATGTTGCATGGCTGTATTGGTGCCCTATGCAGCCCTGCAACATGCATACATGACCACAAAGGGTGGTTAGCATCATGTCTGTTTTCACCCTAAGTTGCAGGCAGGCCAGGAGGTGAGCGACTTTACCTTAAGAGAAGGTGCTGACTGAAACACAAGCAGATTTCAGGTCAGAACTAGCTAAGGATGAAACCTTGCCTCATTTCAATGAGGGAGGGACGAATGTCTCTTTTTCCAATGGTAAAAGCACAGCAAATGGAGTCAGAAACCCAGCCTGTGGTCCTAAAGGGACAAGAGTATGGTTCTAAGGGTGAACTTTATATCTCTAGCCTATCAGAGAAGGAGCAGGGAGTTGCTGCAGCTTATGCTAAATCTGAAAGAGTTCATGAGACAGTGCAAGACCCGGAGGGGAATTGTGTTGCTGACTTCAAGAAACAAAAGGTAAAACAGCTTCCAGATAATAATTATAATGGGAAACACAGCTCAGACACAGAGTTGGCATGTCTTGCAGAGTAGATCTGGCTTATAGAGAGTGGAGTAGAGGAAATGCTTAATTGTACCTACAATCTTTGCTCCTTACAAGAGGCTGCCAGAGATCTGATTACTGAGCATAGTAAACTGAATTAAGACATTCAGGAAGGGGTGTGTGAAATATAACCCGCGGGTCCTTGCACCCAGTCCAGAGAGTCAGACTCCAAGGAAGAAGAAATAGATGGTTTTACAGACCCAGTGGATCCTGGGGTAGCAGACACAATTTGGGGGCAGGGCACAACAGATTCTGGTGACAATGGGTATTTTCAGACGTTACGAGATCACGCTCAACCACAGTCAATTCCCTGTGGTGGGGAATGGTCCCGTAACGTCTGTTGGGGAACCGGAAGTTCCCCCCCAGATGTTCGCCACACTCAATCCCCGCCGGGAATCACATTCACCATGCAATTGGCTGAATTCGCGGGGCCGGCGCCGATCGCGTGGTGAAGGAGATTCCTGGCAGGGATGAAAGGGCCCGTCATGGCTGGACAGCGATCACGGCCCGGAATCCCCACCGGAATTCCAGCCCGTGGTCTTTCCGGCAGGCGCTGCAGGTGCATTGGCCGCGGCGCCCGCCCGTCTCCCCAGAGGGCGGGCGGCGAGGGAGTGTGGAGGGGGCGGGGCCATGCGGCCGCATGTTGCGCCTTGCAACCCCCTCCCCGATTCCCCGCCAGGATCCCCCGGCACGTCTGTTGGCCGTGCCGGAGTTATCCCGGCGGGAATCTGAGGGTTGTTTCCGTGACAGGGCAAAGCCGCCCCGTCACATCTGAAAACACCCAATAGCCCCTTGAGAGAAGCAAATGTGTCTGAGGTGAATTTTAATGCAGGTATGTTCAACCATAGCATTAAAGACATAGGGGAAAGGCAAAGACTAGAGAACAATTATCTCCTGACAGAATGACTGCAGTTCTCCAGATGAAAAGCTTACAGATGCTAACAGCAGTGATGAGCCTTTTAAAATGCAGAGTAACTCAGTCAGACAATGTGATGGGGGTAGGAGACATTTGTCCCAAGGTACAGACCAAGCTTAAATTCTCTCCTGCTACCTCTGTAAGAGTTTGTATGAGATATAACCCTTTCCATCTTACAAGACAAACAACTGGTGAAGTTGCAGAAATAGACACTGAACTGAAGAATGCAGAAGGTTCAATAGCTACTGTATATCCTCTCTTTTGTTTTCTGTGTGCTTATGATATACAGTCTGGACAGTCCAGGTAGATCAGGGAAGGAAGTGATGACATGGAGAAATGACATAAGGTCAATGAGAAACTATGATAACCTCCCTATGCTAACATGTAATTTGGGAACATGGGCAACTTTTGTAACCGGGGAACAAATGATGTTGACATGGCATTGTCACCCTTTTGACACAATCTTCCACAGAGACCTAAGAACCTCATAGCCACACTGATTTATCCTGAAGGTTATGTGCCAGTAGAACCCCACATGCATGGGGACATAGACATCTCAGTGTATACTCCTACCGGATATTGAACCCAGAAAGAGTGAATCCAGATGATCACTCACCTGTATCATGTTCACTTGTTTTCAAACATTTTACAGCCTATAAAATGGTTGAAAACAAGTGAACATGATAGCCCCACAAGGCTAACAGAGCATTTGAAGCAACACATGTATAACTTGAGCATGAATCGAGCAAAGGGAAATGAGGTGGGCTGACATTCTTACTCACACAAACACAACACACAAGCACATGCTCCAGATTTAGGTTTTAACTACATCTGTCATATGTTGTTTTGAAGGGGGGCCTGTGTTGAAGAGATACTAGGATACATGGAGACCACAGGTATAACAAATATGTATAGGAAAATAATATGTATATGAATGAATTAATTAATTTATTGACGGCTTTAGCTTTCACCATAGCCCACATATAAACTGACAAAACAAAACAGACAAACAAACAAACAAAAGATACAGAAATTACAGATTACAGAAATAAATTACTCTCTGCTCTCTGCTTAAAAGTGAAGTAAAGGTTAAACAAAAGTTTCCCTTAAACCAAACCAAGACCCGGCCAGAAAAATCTTCCTTATTGAGTATCCATCTCATGTTATCCTATAATGTATTGTATAATATAATGCAATATAAACAATATCTCAAATAGGCCGAATACATGTCTAAGGCTTCATAAAATTCTGTATACATAATTGGGTTCCCCCACAATATTCACAAAGACATCAGGCGGATACCTACCGCTAGACTGTATCTACTGTTGTCATATGGCCCTTAATTTTGACTTAATTTCCTTCCTTCTTTTCGTTGCCAACCAGAGGAATGTCACAATAGCAAACTTATCCTCTGCACTAGGCAAAGTAAGAAAGAATCTGTAGCAGTTAACTGAATCGAAATCCATATCTGCTTTTAGCAAAGGACGTAACCAAACAACCCTCAGACTATGATAGTAAGGACTTCTTTAAAAATGGTGCTCAACTGCCTCTATCTCATCCAGACTGCAGGAGCAACGTCTAAGATTATAGTCGCGACGAGCATAACGACCCTCGGTAACCTCAGTCTGGATGAGTTGAAACCGCAAAAGCATGTAACATCTGTGGAGGTTCCTATTAATGATCTTATCCAAATATGGCTCAAAAGAAACAGACTTTTTAATTTGGCCCAACCAGGGAGCCACTAACCAACTGGAGACTACTGCAAGATCCTCCTGTCTCCCTATATCAGTTAATCTAGAGGAAACTTCACATTGAATGGCCGCTAAGGATTTCCCTGCGAAATATTCGAAGGAAAATCCCATGTTATGTAGAAGAAAAGAAAGGTAACGCAGCCATGGATATACTCTTGGCAGGCGCAGCTAGCTTCCCAGGGCGTTTGGGGCGCTGATCCCCCAAGCGCCCCGCCAGGCGCCGCGCTGCCGCTCATGGGGAAAAAACAACAACTCGCCGTCACCGCTTCCCAGCGCCACTGCAGCCTCTGCCTTGCCTTTGCTTCAGAGCGGAGACTGCTGTAGCGCTGTTGTCAGTTTCACTGAAACTGACAACAGCGCTGCAGCAGCCTCCACTCTAGCAAAGGCAAGGCAGAGGCTGCTGCGGCGCTGTTAGTTGACTTCTGAGATCCACTCCAGAGGAGTGGGTCCCAGAAGGCTCAAAATGCTAAGCCCAACCGCGTTTTCCAATGGAAAACATGGTTTGGGCGGCTGAGCGCTCAGCCCGGCTGAGCTCCACTCTACACAGCATGTATAGGACGGGCTGTGGAGGGAGGAGCTANTTCCAGCCCGTGGTCTTTCCGGCAGGCGCTGCAGGTGCATTGGCCGCGGTGCCCGCCCGTCTCCCCAGAGGGCGGGCGGCGAGGGAGTGTGGAGGGGGCGGGGCCGTGCGGCCGCATGTTGCGCCTTGCAACCCCCTCCCCGATTCCCCGCCAGGATCCCCCGGCACGTCTGTTGGCCGTGCCGGAGTTATCCCGGCGGGAATCTGAGGGTTGTTTCCGTGACAGGGCAAAGCCGCCCCGTCACATCTGAAAACACCCAATAGCCCCTTGAGAGAAGCAAATGTGTCTGAGGTGAATTTTAATGCAGGTATGTTCAACCATAGCATTAAAGACATAGGGGAAAGGCAAAGACTAGAGAACAATTATCTCCTGACAGAATGACTGCAGTTCTCCAGATGAAAAGCTTACAGATGCTAACAGCAGTGATGAGCCTTTTAAAATGCAGAGTAACTCAGTCAGACAATGTGATGGGGGTAGGAGACATTTGTCCCAAGGTACAGACCAAGCTTAAATTCTCTCCTGCTACCTCTGTAAGAGTTTGTATGAGATATAACCCTTTCCATCTTACAAGACAAACAACTGGTGAAGTTGCAGAAATAGACACTGAACTGAAGAATGCAGAAGGTTCAATAGCTACTGTATATCCTCTCTTTTGTTTTCTGTGTGCTTATGATATACAGTCTGGACAGTCCAGGTAGATCAGGGAAGGAAGTGATGACATGGAGAAATGACATAAGGTCAATGAGAAACTATGATAACCTCCCTATGCTAACATGTAATTTGGGAACATGGGCAACTTTTGTAACAGGGGAACAAATGATGTTGACATGGCATTGTCACCCTTTTGACACAATCTTCCACAGAGACCTAAGAACCTCATAGCCACACTGATTTATCCTGAAGGTTATGTGCCAGTAGAACCCCACATGCATGGGGACATAGACATCTCAGTGTATACTCCTACAGGATATTGAACCCAGAAAGAGTGAATCCAGATGATCACTCACCTGTATCATGTTCACTTGTTTTCAAACATTTTACAGCCTATAAAATGGTTGAAAACAAGTGAACATGATAGCCCCACAAGGCTAACAGAGCATTTGAAGCAACACATGTATAACTTGAGCATGAATCGAGCAAAGGGAAATGAGGTGGGCTGACATTCTTACTCACACAAACACAACACACAAGCACATGCTCCAGATTTAGGTTTTAACTACATCTGTCATATGTTGTTTTGAAGGGGGGCCTGTGTTGAAGAGATACTAGGATACATGGAGACCACAGGTATAACAAATATGTATAGGAAAATAATATGTATATGAATGAATTAATTAATTTATTGACGGCTTTAGCTTTCACCATAGCCCACATATAAACTGACAAAACAAAACAGACAAACAAACAAACAAAAGATACAGAAATTACAGATTACAGAAATAAATTACTCTCTGCTCTCTGCTTAAAAGTGAAGTAAAGGTTAAACAAAAGTTTCCCTTAAACCAAACCAAGACCCGGACAGAAAAATCTTCCTTATTGAGTATCCATCTCATGTTATCCTATAATGTATTGTATAATATAATGCAATATAAACAATATCTCAAATAGGCCGAATACATGTCTAAGGCTTCATAAAATTCTGTATACATAATTGGGTTCCCCCACAATATTCACAAAGACATCAGGCGGATACCTACCGCTAGACTGTATCTACTGTTGTCATATGGCCCTTAATTTTGACTTAATTTCCTTCCTTCTTTTCGTTGCCAACCAGAGGAATGTCACAATAGCAAACTTATCCTCTGCACTAGGCAAAGTAAGAAAGAATCTGTAGCAGTTAACTGAATCGAAATCCATATCTGCTTTTAGCAAAGGACGTAACCAAACAACCCTCAGACTATGATAGTAAGGACTTCTTAAAAAATGGTGCTCAACTGACTCTATCTCATCCAGACTGCAGGAGCAACGTCTAAGATTATAGTCGCGAAGAGCATAACAACCCTCGGTAACCACAGTCTGGATGAGTTGAAACCGCAAAAGCATGTAACATCTGTGGAGGTTCCTATTAATGATCTTATCCAAATATGGCTAAAAAGAAACAGACTTTTTAATTTGGCCCAACCAGGGAGCCACTAACCAAATGGAGACTACTGCAAGATCCTCCTGTCTCCCTATATCAGTTAATCTAGAGGAAACTTCACATTGAATGGCCGCTAAGGATTTCCCTGCGAAATATTCGAAGGAAAATCCCATGTTATGTAGAAGAAAAGAAAGGTAACGCAGCCATGGATATACTCTTGGCAGGCGCAGCTAGCTTCCCAGGGCGTTTGGGGCGCTGATCCCCCAAGCGCCCCGCCAGGCGCCGCGCTGCCGCTCATGGGGAAAAAACAACAACTCGCCGTCACCGCTTCCCAGCGCCACTGCAGCCTCTGCCTTGCCTTTGCTTCAGAGCGGAGACTGCTGTAGCGCTGTTGTCAGTTTCACTGAAACTGACAACAGCGCTGCAGCAGCCTCCACTCTAGCAAAGGCAAGGCAGAGGCTGCTGCGGCGCTGTTAGTTGACTTCT
This sequence comes from Sphenodon punctatus, assembly GCA_003113815.1. NCBI lineage: Eukaryota > Metazoa > Chordata > Lepidosauria > Sphenodontia > Sphenodontidae > Sphenodon > Sphenodon punctatus. The sequence goes on from QEPC01005161.1 coordinate 102,018, forward strand.
GAGATCCACTCCAGAGGAGTGGGTCCCAGAAGGCTCAAAATGCTAAGCCCAACCGTGTTTTCCAATGGAAAACATGGTTTGGGCGGCTGAGCGCTCAGCCCGGCTGAGCTCCACTCTACACAGCACGTATAGGACGTGCTGTGGAGGGAGGAGCTAGGGCTTCCATTGCGCACAATGGGCACAAGGAAAGCTCTCATCAGGGCGCTTGTTGAAAGCGCCCTGGCGAAATGCCTTGGGCCAGGGGCCTGAGGCAGGGAGCAGCGGGTATGCGCGCTGGTCCCTGCCTCACATGCTCAAAGAAGACAATGGATGGCTGCTGCGTCCGCTCCCAGCACCAGGTAAGAATAGATTCTTTCCTAATCCTATCTCCCACACCACCACCACCCCAAGGCTGTTTCCCACCCCACACACACACCCAGGCTGTTTCCCACTGGGAAACAGCCTTGGGGTGTGTGTGTGCAGGGTCCCTTGGGGGTGTGTGGGGTGGGAAAAAGCCTTGGGGGGGGTGCGGGAGGAGGATTCCCCCCAAGGCACCCCACACACCCCCAAGGCTGTTTCCCACCCCGCACCCCCCCAGGCTATTTCCCAGTGGGAAACAGCCTTGGGGGGGGTGTTGGAGGAGGATTCCCACCCTAGACCCCCCCAAGGCACCCCACACACCCCCAAGGCTGTTTCCCACACACCCCCAGGCTGTTTCCTAACCCGCACCCCCCAAAGCACCCCCCCCCCCCCCCAAGGCTGTTTCCCACCCCTTCACAATGCTGGAAATTTTGTGCTTTTGGGTTTATACTTTATTTATTTTAAGCTTGTGTGCATGTAGACTGTGTTTTCTGATGTTAACCCTGGGAACTCGTTGCTGCTGTGTTTTGCCAGTGTGTTCTGTGTTTCCCTGTGTTTTGGGTTTATACATTATTTATTTTAAGCTTGATGTGCATGTAGACTGTGTTTTCCGATGTTAACCCTGGGAACTCCTTGCTACTGTGTTGTGCCAGTGTTTTTCCAGTGTGTTCTGTGTTTCCCTGTGTTTTGGGTTTATATATTATTTATTTTAAGCTTGATGTGCATGTAGACTGTGTTTTCCGATGTTAACCCTGGGAACTCCTTGCTGCTGTGTTGTGTCAGTGTTTTGCCAGTGATTTCTGTGTTTCCCTGTGTTTCGGGTTTATACATAATTTGTTTTAAGCTTGATGCGCATATAGACTGTGTTTTCTTCCATCCAATGTTAACCCTGGCAACTCCTTGCTGCTGTGTTTTGTCAGTGTTTTGCCAGTGTTTCCCTGTGTTTTGGGTTTATACATTATTTATTTTAAGCTTGATGTGCATATAGATTGTGTTTTTTTCCATCCGATGTTAACCATGGGAACTCCTTGCTGCTGCGTTATGCCATGCCACTGGCCTACCGTCCCCCTGGCTCCACCTACCGTCCCCCTGGCTCCGCCCACCAGCTCACCTTATCTAGAGAGAAAGGCCTTATCTAAGTGGTCTCAGGAATAGAGGAGAGCTTCATGCTACTCAGTATGGAGTTAGTTCTCACCACAGGTCAGGTCCTGGGTAGTTCTGCAGTATCCATGAGACCACTTTGATGCGGCCTTTTATTTTATCCATGAGATTTTCTATGGAGCAGTAAAGAAGGTGCCAGTTACACTTGGCAAAGATTCTTGGTGAACGTGAATACAAGTGAAAGAAGTTTTCCCGTATACAATAATGTTGGACTACAAATCCTTCTACAAATTAGTCTTCAGTGGATCACTGTGGGGCGGCTCTGTAAGAAGGGGTTATGGGTTAGGTGGGTCGTGTAGGTGATGAGGGGCTCAAAGGGATGGAGGGATTATTGTTTCGTGAGGATCAATAATTTATTTGTATTATGATATGGTTATTTTTAGCAATTATATGGTGGCATTGTGTTCTGCTGTTGTAAGCCACCCTGAGCTTCAAGGAGACAGAATGGGATTTAAATTTTAAATGAAAAGTTATGTTCATGCCAGCCTGGTCTCCTCTGACCACTAGAACCAAAGCTAGGTTTGCTATACCATCTCCATGGAAGGGCGAGTACACTGTGTTAGGACGGAGATCTTGATGACAATTGTGCAAGGCTGAGACAACAGTCAGCGCAGCCCAGCACCTTGAATAGAAATCATTGTGAAGCCAGAATTCTGCAAACACTTAAGTGGGTAACTTTACTCACGTGAATAGTTTCCTATGTTAGTCTCAGTTCTGCATACAAACTCTTCTTTAGAGAGACAGAATTTTTGTTCCTCTGATATTCCCCATTTGGTGTTAATGATTCTTACTAGAGTCTGGGTGAGGAATGGGAGAGGAGTAATCAATATTAATAACTTGTTATCTCTGCAGTAGCCACCAGACTCTCTCCAGCCATTTTATAGATACAACAATAGATCATTTTTTACTTATAGGTTGAAAGATTAAGACAATTAAAGCCATGACATAAGATAAAGGGAAGCACCTCCAAATCTTTGCCTGCAATCATCTGGGAAATAATTAAAGTTTTCTCTGTTTGCTACCAGCGGCATAGCTGTCACACATTCTTAACAAGGGGACCCAGGGAATTAAGCCCTTCTTAAGCAGCTTTATCACCCTTGTAAATTGCTACCCCTGTGGCGGCATCCGCCAACTGTTATGAGAATATTAACTCCATGGAACTTCAACTTACCTTGCATTCAGAGGGATCACTAGTACAGACTGCATCCAATTATTAAATTATACTGAGATCAAACTGGGCCTTTCTGCTTGGAGTGGCCTGAGGGTTGCTGTTCAATGCATATGTAAAAACATTGGAGAATTAGTAAAGCAGCTCAGTCTAAAATATCGCCATTATACTGTTAATATCTTGATCTTTACCTGTGTCTCTTCAGGACTGGTTCACATGAAAACTTTACCAGCCAGGTTAACTAGCCTTTACCTAGAGGATTATGATGAATGAGTGTTCACATGCTGCAAAAGACATACAGAGGTTGGTACAGATGAGGCAGGAGTAATTCCCATGAGGTACGCCTCCCTCCCACCCCAGGGTGAATGCATGTGGGAATACTCCAGGAGTTAAGCAACCCTCCAGGCATGGAGAGAGAGAGAGCATCCCACAGCCTTTGTGGCTCTCCTTGAAGTTCACATAATGCATAGCACCAGTTACATCCTGGAATATGCTCTGGCCATGCAAGACAGCAGAAAGGTTGGGGTGCAGAAGCGGTTGTGTGCGTGCGTGCGTGCGTGCGTGCATGTGTGTGTGAACACACCTTACACCCAAGGTAACAACTTTCTTGTGCAAACAAGTCCTTGGATCCTGGCAATCCTGTCACCTCTTTGAGACTGCAGAATAAACGTGAGACCATTGGATGGAGCTCAGATAACCAGGAGGATAGGACAAAGGTTTTGGGGTGCTTCTTTATCCAGTTTGCTCTCTTTTGCAGCCTGGTAAATACAGTTTGAAGTTGAACATCAAAGGCAATTTTTGTCACAAGCTAAACATGGGAATAAATAGTTCAGCTTGGTCTGAATTTTTTTCATCTCCTAAATATCTGGGAGTTCCAGCCTTTACCTTCCAGGCATGTTGTTTACTGCTGTCATCTGTGTCTTTGTGACCACATCTGTTAAATACATTGAGTATATATTTTCACTCTTATTTTCTTATCCAAGGCAATGCACCCAGTAATTTTGTCTGTGTAAGAAAGCCATCATAGACCTTTACCATCAGAGGATTATAAGAGCGTATCTAAAAGAGGTCCTGATGTTTTAATTCTTCTCAGAGCTGCATCTGGATTATCTCAGGTTCCTAATGGATCACTTTCAAAGACTGACAGGTGATTTTTACTGCCACCAGTCAGGCAAGCATGTCTAATTATCTCATGCAATTTCTAGAGGCAAAAATGCACCACATAGCTAATTAGTTTCACTCTCCCACGACTCCACATGAACAGCTAGCAAAAGACTGTTGTGGCATCATCTCCAAATGTCTCTCTGGGTATATAAATTGCACACAGGTTCCTATTTTTGTAAACATGGAGATCTGGCAAAATCAATAACATTCTCAAAGCAGGAATATTTAGATCAGTTTTGGATGCTGAACAGAGATCACCCTTCCTGCTGCAATCATATATCATGATCCCATAGATGATAGTTCTATACTTTATACAGCAGTCATTTAGAAATTGTGATTATTTCCTCTATTTATTATTATTATTATTATTTTATTATAAGCATTTGTATAGCGCCAGCTATGTACCTGGCGCTTTACAGAACAATAAGATAGACGCGGTCCCTGCCTATGGCTTACAATCTAATAGACACGGAAGGGGGAGAGAAGGAGAGGGGACATAGGGAGAGACATGGGATAAATAACATTCAGTGGATGCGAAGTCTCAGGTGCACGTGCTTGGCTTGGTTGCAGTTAGGCAGGAGTCTGCGGGGAGGGCAGACAGTAAATATTGAAGGCAAGTTCTAGCAGGCATCGGGAAAGGCAGCGAGGAAGAGGTGGGTTTTGAGGAGGGATTTGAAGGTGCAGAGGGAGGGGGCAAGGCGGATGTGGGGAGGGAGGAGTTCCAGGCATGGAGGGCAGCAAGGGAGAAGGGACAAAGGTGGTTAGGGGAGCAGGGGAGACGAGGGAGAGGGAGGGAGGGGGCAGAGGAGGAGCAAAGAGTACTTGCAGGAGTGTGTAAGGAGACTAGGGCTGAGAGGTAGGATGCATTCTGGAAGGGGGAGCCAGTGTAGCGAGGAGAGGAAAGGCATGTGGTCGAAGCAACGGGCTGAGTGGATGACCCTAGCAGTGGAGTTTTGGATGGAGATAAGGGGAGACAGATGAGAGCCGGGGAGGCCAATAAGGAGGAGTTTGCAGTAGTCAAGGTGAGAGATGACCATGGCGTGAACAAGGGTTTTGGCTGAGGAGATGGAGAGAAAGGGGCGAATCCAAGCAATGTTGTGGAGTGCGAAGCGACAGGACTTGGCAACAGAGTCGATGTAAGGTTTAAAGGAAAGGTGAGTATCGAAGACAAAGCCCAAGCTACGGGCTTGGGGAACAGGGCGGATGGTGACCCCATCAATAAGGATGGACAGGGAAGAGGGAGAGGAAGGGTAGGGAGGAAAGATAACGAGTTCAGTCTTAGCCATGTTGAGCTTGAGCTGACGTTGGCACAACCAGGCGGAGCTATCAGAGAGACAGTTGATGAGGCGAGCTTGGACATACAGGGAAAGAGAGGGGGTGAAGAGATAGAGTTGAGTGTCATCAGCATAAAGGTGGTATTGGAAGCCGTGGGAGGCAACGAGTTTGCCAAGGGACAGGGTGTAGACAGAGAAGAGGAGTGGGCCCAGGACAGAGCCTTGGGGAACCCCAACCGAGAGGGGGAGGGAGGAGGATTTGGAGTTGGGAAGAGACACATGAAAGGAGTGGTCAGAGAGGTAGGAGGAGAACCAGTCAAGGATAGAGCCGCAGAAGCCTAGGAACAGGTGCGGCTCCCCTCGCAGGATATTTGGGGCACTGCCCCCCCCGGGGGACCCCCACTGCTGTCAAAACAAAAAACAAAAAAACCCCACCGCTGCTTCTGACAGCTGCAGCAGCCTCTGACCAGCTTCAGAGGCTGCTGCGGCTGTCAGCCTTTATCTCCCTTCCGGGACCCACTTCCAGAGCGGCTCTGAGAGTGGGTCCCGGAAGGGGCAAAAAGGCTGAGCTGGCTCAGCCGCCCAAACCACGTTTCCTATTGAAAACACAATTTGGGCGTCTGAGCCCCTCAGTCCACAGCTCGCATAGGGCGTGCTGTGGAGGGAGGGGCTAGCCTTTCCATTGCGCCTAATGGGCACAATGGAGCTTCTCGCCTGGGCGCTTGTTACAAATGCCCAGGCGAGAAGCTTTGTGCCGGGCGACTGAGGCAGGGACCGGCGCGCATGCGCGCTGCTCCCTACCTCGTGGGCCACTCAGGGACATGGCTGGAGGCGCGTTCTCAACAGCGTGCCTCCAGCCAGCCCGCTTCCTGGACCCTGTGCTGCCACTCTCTCCCCCCCAATCTGCTGCTCAGAGAAGCGGGGTAGTGGTGGTGGTTGGGGGAGGGAACGGCAAGGCAGGAGCCTGGGAACTTTTTTTTTTTTTTAATTGACCGCACATCCTGGCTCTGTAGGAGCAGGACACATGGGTAATTTAAATCAAGTAAAGTCCCCCCCACCTCTGCCTGCAGCTCGGGCCACCAGGGACCGCCGGAGCAGCAGCCAGGTAAGTAATCCCTCCCCCCACCCCCAAGTGTCCCCCCACCCTGTCCCCTGTCTGCTCCCACCCCCTGAGGGTCCCCCCACTCCCTGAGGGTCCCCC
>QEPC01005161.1:108424-128007 GCA_003113815.1 Sphenodon punctatus
AGAACCAATTATTAAAACGATAATGTTCTACTACCTTGATCCAAGCAGAATGCTCAGGATACGAGGGGAGGGATCAGATCAATGTCGAAGGGGATGTGGTCAAAGGGCAACCTACCTCCACGTCTGGTGGGACTGCCCAAAGATCAAAGAATTCTGGTCCAAGGTCTGGAACTATATGCAGAAAATAACCAGAGTGACTATTCCACTCAAACCAGAGACAGCACTACTAGGGTTATACCCACAGACAGCATTAATGAGACAAAAAAGACCCACCTGCATAACGTTGGTGGGAGCAGCAATAAAATCGATTCTGCAATTCTGGATAGAAGAACAAGCACCAGGAACCCAGGTGTGGATGAATAACATGATACCTTTTCTCAATGGAGAAAGTGGTCGCCACTCAAAAAGACAAAACAAAAGATTTCAACGCGAAATGGTTCCAATGCTTGGAACACATGCAAAAACCTGACTCTGAGGAAGAGCAACGAGCCTACTTGTTTGACTACCTGATATGACTGGGAAAAGACAAAGGGACACTTAAGATGTTACTTGGACTAAAAGTTGTACAAAACTAGAGTAAAGATGGCGGGGGAGGGAGGGAAGGGAGTGGGGGATGTGGTTAATGAATAAGAACCGAAGAACAAATGTAAAACAGAGAACTACAAAGTAATAACTGAATTTGGAGGGGGGAAATGGAAAATCTTTAATAAAAATATATATATATTAAAAAGTAATGTAATATCCATCCAACATTAACCCTTGGAACTCCTTGCTGCTGGGTTATGCTGCCTACCATTGCCCTGACTCCGCCTACCATTGCCCTGGCTCCGCCTACCATTGCCCTGGCTCCGCCCACCAGCCGGCCTTACTGCCCCTCCAACCTCAACACCCACCAGCCGCCCCTGCTTAGGGAGCGAAGGGAGTCCAGTAGGAGTGTGTGGTCGACAGTATCAAAGGCAGCAGAGAGGTCAAGGAGGACAAGAATGGAGTAAAGGTGCTTAGATTTAGCGACAAGTAGATAATTGGTGATCTTGGCAAGGGCAGTTTCAGTGGAGTGAAGGGGGCGGAAGCCAGATTGGTGAGGGTCCAGGGAAGAGTTGGCAGAGAGGAGATCCAGGCAGCGGGATTAGACAACACATTCCAAAAGCTTAGAAGTGAAGGGTAGAAGGGAGACCGGCCGGTAACTAGAGGAATCAGAAGGGTAGAGGGTGGACTTTTTGAGGATGGGAGAGACAGTGTCATGCTTGAAGGTGGAGGGGAAGAGCCAGTGGAGAGGGAGAGATTAATGACATGTAAAAGGGGGGGGCGACAGTGGGAGCAATGGAGGTCAGGAGGCGGGAGGGGATTAGGTCGAGAGGGCAGGTGAAGGGGTTGGAGGAGGAGAGCAAAGAGGAGATTTCCTCAAGGGAGGCAGGAGGGAAGGAGGAGAGGAGAGGGGGTGAGGGGGTGGTGAGGGAGAGGAGACGGGTGGGAAGCAGTGTCTTGGCGGATCTTGTCAATCTTTGAGGTAAAGAATGACGTGAGATCCTGAGCAGAAAGGGAAGAGGGCGGAGGGGGGCTTGAGAAGGGAGTTACAGATCAGATTATTTTGTATTGATAAGAATACCACAACCAACATGATGTCTCCAACACATTGTTGTACCAGAAGATGGTCAAGCCCAGGGGTATCCAAAAGAGTGTATGTCCTGCAAGTTGAAAACCAAAGTCTGTTTTGCGCATTTTTTCTAGATGCTCCTTTATCTGACCACAGCATCCATACACTGGCTTGGGAAAAACAGACATGACAGTGGCCTGCAGTGGCCTGCTTTGGACTGGACCTCACCTGCATGTCTGTGCAGGCGCCACCAGATGTTGGCCTGGGATTGCCCTGGGCCATGTTGGCAGCTAGCCCAGGCTCTGACCTCAGTAAACCTCTGAGATCACAGCCTGGGTTAAGGCCCAAGTAGGCCACAGAGGGTTATCATGTCTGTTCTCGGGCCAGTATGCAGGGTCAGGTCCACTATGGGTGGCTGCCTGTTATGGTGGGGGACAGGGCACTGGATGCAGCGTGGGACTGGGGCTTGCTGGGTGCACGTTCAGCATGCTTCACACCCTCCCAGGCACCCCAGCCATTTGGCACCCCAGTTTGAACCATGTCCACAACAGCTTCCCACCCCTGGGCAGGCCACCACCATGCAGCTGTCACTTCTGTTTCTACCCATAGTGTTTGTGGTAGAGCGCTGCCTGACAGGGCTGCTGTTCCTTCAAGGAGAACTGTGTGCCAGCCTGAAACCACATGGGTGGCCCAGTAAAAAGGCTGAGAATGGAGCAGAGACTTACCCAAGGAGTGGGACAGGTTGCTGGCCCTTTAAGACTGCACAGACTGTAGGGCTAGCCACACCCACTTTGTCTATAAGAAGAAGCAGCCTCCAGTTTGAGAGACAGTCTGGGCCTGACTGCTAGAGAGAACACATCTCCCTGGGCTGCTCTAGCAGAATTGTTGTCCATTGTGCTGAATCCAGACTGAATGGATAATCAAGAGAAGCCATGGAGCTCACACCTGTCGGGCCAGGACACTTGCAGAATGAGAGTAGCCAACCTAAGTTTGGTGTAATTGGCTGAGCTTGGGGTTAGATAGCCTTGGGACTGGAGGAACTGCATACCTGGCATAGTTAGGGCTACATGGACTGCTTATGTTAATAAAGACTTTGTTAGAGCAAATTCCCTGAGTGACTGAGACTTTTGTGGGCTGATCCTGTGAGGACTTTCCCTGAGATACCGTCACCCTGTTACAGTGTTGTCTTACTGCAAGTACTGAGTTACTAGTATCTACAATGCAGTTATGGCATTGACTTGCCAGATGCTCTGGAGATAGTAAATCTCTTGTGGATAATTTGAAGTGTAAGATCATATGGAATTACCTGTTTTTGTTTTGTAGTTTACTACAGAACTACTCCTAGTGATGAAGCCAAACATTATCCAATGTGCAACCTGAAAAACAAGTTTTATTGTTTGTTGTTGCATTTACATGCCCAGTGGAAATGATGATGGGTCAGAAGGTGAAGGAGAAGAGGCAATAATCCAGGGGCCTCTTTTTTTGAACTTTGGAAGAAGTATCACGGTTACAAGGTGGAGCTACTGGTCATAGCAGCAGTCAGTGTTGTGGGAGACCTGGGCTCATGTTTCAGTGAGGTGCCTCCTCCAAGAGCAAAGGGATGGGGTCTGTGGAGTGAGAGCAAGGCTTACTTATGAAAGCACAGTGCCAACCCAACTTCCACCAGGCCCCTCTAGAGCAGCAGGAAGGAATTTTTAAGAGTAAGTGGGGACACCAGCATTCTACTGCTCGCTCCTAAAACTTCTTTCTTGGCCAGGCCCTTTGTAAGCATCCAGGGTGTCACTAATAAATGTTCAGAGTGGGAAGAGGTTGGTGTACTGACCCTAGTCTCAACTCCGCCCAGTCTGAAAGTTTTCTAGCAGTGCTCAAGCCATTTGCAAAGGGGTCCCCTTGGATTCCTGGTCCCAGGTTCAACTGAGCCCTCTTGCTCCATGGTAGTTACTTCCCTGGGTCATTAGGCATTCTGGGAGGCATGAAAAACTTACTAAAAATGAAGCTAAACAAAAGCAGATGATATCTCATTTTACAAATTCACAAACCATGCCATGATCAACCACCAGGCCAATGGCCAGTAATAGAACCCAAATGTCCTGAGTCCCAGTTCTTTTTTCATTCACTAGCCATAAGCCTAGTTTGGTGAGCTTAATCACTCCTCAACTAAGGACATCTTTGATTTTTTTAATTTTCTTTTTGGTCTGATCAATCCCTTGTATTGCCCCCCCACTGGCCCTGAAATTTCTGCATTATGCCAAACAATCCAAAACGTACAGTGATGAAATTGTGCAAGAGAATTTTACAAATGGCTTTGCATAAAAGCCAATGTGGTAGAGGCAAGCAGGCATCCTCTACAAAGTCCCTTTCCAAGCAGGCCACTCTGCATGGGGGAATGGGTGGGTTGTGCATGGGTGTGCATTCCCACGGACACACCCGTCTGCATGCACAGAGCATCCACTATTGGCACCTGTTGCTCTGTGCGTGGGTGGAGGTGGGTGTTGTGTGGGAGCGCGCATACACCCCCACTCACCTGCTGCGGTGTTCCAATGGATACCCACCCAGCCGCTGCGGCGTTCACATGGGTGTGCCCCCCCATCTGTGCGGGGAGGGGGAAAGGGGGTGCCTTTGTAAAAAAGGCCAAAGTCTGTCTCCATTCTGTATGTGTGATGCTGTTCCCAGCTGTTCCCAACCTCCTGGAATCTGATGCCATCAGAAACATTATTTCTTTACCTGGAAAAGCATTTGGAAGGCAGGGATAGGTGGGGATTGGTTGTGTTTCTGGCTGGGGTTGTGGAGGGAGGATGCCTGGGGTTTTTAAGGGGAAGGTGTTTTTTATTGTATATATTTTAATGTTTTTAACTGCTTGGGGTTTTTTTTGTGGATTGTGAGCTGCCCTGAGCCTTGTGGGAAGGGCGACATAAAATTTTTAAAAATAAATAATCTCTCCCAAAAACACTGGTGCAAGTTTCATATTTGGCTATTTATAAGTTCTTTGCATTTCTCCCCAGAGCCTGCCAGCTCCTCCCCCATTCTGAATATAGCTTCTGATATAATCGCAACAAGCCTCTGTGTTGTGCCACTGACTTAAGTTTTTAACAAAGCTGAGAAGTGGGTGCATATCATAAGTCCTGTGTGGCCATGGACGCTATTCCTCTGACACCAACCAAAAGGCAAACCCCTCCAATCATTCTTTATTGCCAAATCTTTTTGCCTATAAGGGGATGGCTAGCTTATATGAGCAGCTGTCACCTTGGAAACATTCAAGGAAACACATTCTGTGTCTGTAGTGCTGTACAATACATAGCAGTCCAGCTGATTATACTGTCCAATTCCAGAGAGCCAGAAATGCAAATGTCAGACTCTAATACCTCTAGAACAGTGTTCCTCAATAGGCAGCGCAGGGGCCAAACCCAGCCCACCAAGCCTGTTCTTGTGGCCCCCAGCTCCCTACGCCTGACATGCAACTTGGCCTGAGCTGCTGAAGCTGAAATTTGAGCAGAGCCCCATCTGCTTTCGCTTCCCTTCCTTTCCAGACTCCTCCAGAGGAGGAGAAAGTGAGTGGCTTGTTTGTTCCCCAACCTTCCCTTTGCTCCATTTCACTCACAATCCTGCCAGACCTGCCTTCACTAGTCTCCTTCTTACTCCAGCCCCTTTTGCCCTGACCACTTCAATCTGCCTTTTGCCCTGCCCCTTCATGCTCAGTCCTGCCCCAGAAGCTCCTTCAATGCCCACAAATCGGCATATTAAAATGTATGCATAATTATGCAAATCTGACATTTGGTTCACAGAAATAATGTCCTTTATTTTATTTATTTATTTAATCATATTTTTACCCTGCCCCTCCTGAAACAGCTTCAATCCAGCCCACCACAAAAAGCTAATTGAGTAACACTGTTGTAGGGCCAGGAATTTCACTAGCAGCATGCTGGAGTGGGATATAGTGGAAGAACTAGAAAGGCCAGAGAAGAGGAGGATTACATAATCGAGGGGTGTCTTTAGACAAGCACCTCCACACCCGTCACCCATCCATCATGCATATTGCAGGGCACATTGGCACCCTATGCAGCCCTGTAACATGCATGATGGGTGGGGGAGGCACTTGTCTAAAAACACCCAAGGTAAGTTCCTGCCTCTTTATAACAGCACTTAGAGATGCATCTCTATGCAAACCCAGGCACTCTCTCTTTGACACATCCTACAACAAGCAGGAAGCCATCTTCAGAATTTAATTATTTTATTCAGTTATTTAAACAGTTCCAGGCTCCTAATAACAGAGACATTCTCTAAAGCTCTGGGGAAATTTACTAACCTTAAATTACAATATGTACGTGCATTCTCTAGCTTCTCCAGCTTTGAGGTTGTCTGTTGTCTCTGACTTTTGTTTCATTTTGAGCCTGGAGACTAGTAATTTTCTTTGTTGCATTTGTCCCCTTGTGAGCTTTCCTGATCTGTCACTTATCTTTTTCTGTGCCTATTTAGTTTCCATTCCAACAACAGATGTGAAGAGCGCCCAAGTTGGTGCTCCATTCTATTAAGAGGCAAGCACAGCGAGTCAAATGAAGCTTCTCTAGGTTTAACATGAGAGTCAAGAGACTTGCAGGGTTTCCTTGTATCCACAACCACTACTTCCTCCAAAGATGCAAATCTGAGACTGCATGGCTTACATCCTGCGAACACTCATACACATTTAATGGGTTATGGGACTGAGAGCTAAATCACATTAGCAATCTTCAGAGCTGGGTATTGGATTCCACTTGGAACCGGACTGGAAGCTTGAAAGCCTTTGCAGTCCAGACTACTACCAATCCCCCCCCCTCCCCCCCCAAAGGTGGAAAACCTTCTTCCTGTGGACTGAATCCAGCCCATGGCTGTTACCTTGGCTCCTTTCCAGTTCCTGGAGCTGGGTGGTGGATCCAGTCCCTTCCCTCAAGCACTGAAAGAGTGAGCTGAGGGGAAGAGAGTGGAGATAGGGGATGGCACAGATCCATGACATGGACCTTCCTTTCTCTTTCCCCACTCTGAGCACACCTCTTACACACCACTGCCTCCAACTCCTATCTGGCCTGTACTCATTTTCAAAGTGGCCCATGGGAATGAAAAGTTCCCCACCCCTGCCCTAATCCATGGATTTTCAGCCTGGAATATTATCAACACAACAGGGCTTGAAGGATTGCACCCGCTCTCCCTTTCTTTATATCTGAACGGTGAATGTGGCAGGGCCCCCTGAAGGAGTTTCTTTTGTAGCATGAGAAAAGGCAGAGGATTGCTCTACAGAATCAACTGTAATGAAATTACCACTGCTGCTGCAGTTTTAAGTTGTCTCTATGGATATTGGACTGGCCAAGGCCCCTCCGTGAGGTGGGGGTACGAGCTGGGTGGAGAGATTAGACGGGTGAAAGAAGACTCCCTCAGTGAGAGGCAAGGGGGTGGGAGTAGAGGGTTGAATTTGGGGGGTGGGGGGTGGCTTCCCTTTGACATATTTCTTTCAGTATGCTGTTTTATTTGCTGTAAGATGCCCAGAGCCTGGGGCAGGGTACACATCTAAAATCTAACTGGTATGCGACAGCCCAGCATAGTTGCTCTTCTCTGAAACGACTCTTTTGTAGAGGTGCCATGTCCAATATCCCTCTGTCCAAGGCAGTACAGCTGCACCAGGGGCCATGGGGGACCACACTCCCTGGTGCAATTCATATGGTCATGCGTGGCATGCAGACACATGGGTTTGGCAATTGCTTCTGGGAAAAAAATTGAGTTATAAGGTATTTTCAGATGTGACGGGCTTCTGGACTCCCCATGCTAAATCATGGACTGGGATTGTTCCCCGATCCCAGTTGGTGAAGAGGCCGGCTGTCCTTCAGGCGTGCTGGCTGCATCACTGATAGGAATCAGGGAGGGGGCGGAGTCTGGGCAGGGCTAAGCAACGGGCCGTGCAACTGCACAGCTCCGCCCCCTGCGCTTCCATGGCCTCCCACCCTCAGGGAGACGGGTGGGCGCAGCGGCCAATGAGGCCACTGTGCCTGACCGCTCCCAGTGGCTGGGACCACGATCAGGAATGGGCCAAGGTAACAGATGTTACTTTTGGCCCATTCCTGATAGTGGTCAATCTAACCATGATTTTGGCTCTGCAGCCGGCCACAGGGCCAGAACTGTGGTTAGCATTGATCCCCGGCAATGCCACTCCACAGCCACTCCACGGTGTTCACTGTGGTTCACCGTGGTCTGCCATGGCCACGTAACATCTGAAAATACCCATAGTCTTGAGTTATATGTACGGCTCCCACATAGCCAATGTGACATATGAACTGGCAGAGGAGAGACCACAGTTGCTGCAGTCCAGCAAGGCCGGTCTTATCGCGGGGCAGCTCAGGCCCCGCTCCTGGGGTGGCCGCGCGCTCTGGATCCCCTTGAGTCTTGGCCAGAGGGATTGAGGGAGAGGTAGGACTTCTGTATCTCTCTTAATCCCCCTGGTCAAGTCCAAGACAGGCAGCGGAGGGGGTCAGCAGAAAGGGGTTTCCGATCAGGGGGTTTGGGGTTCGGTGTCATCAGTATGTGGATGACACCCAACTGTACCTCTCATTTTCAACCGACCCAGGCCCGGCTGTCTCGGTGCTTACCCGGTGTTTGGCAGCTGTGGGGGACTGGATGAGGACTAATTGACTGTAACTGAATCCTGAGAAGACGGAGGTGATGTTAGTGGGTAAATCGGTGGATGTGATGGCTTCCTCAATCGATGGAATCTGTCCTCCACTGACTTCCCAGATGCGGAACCTGGGGGTGCTCCTCAATGTGCAGCTCCGCCTGGATCTCCAGGTGGAGGCTGTGGCGAGGAGTGCCTTCCACCAGTTACATCTGGTGCGACGGCTTTGGCTACTGATTTCGGTTCTGGACCTGGCCACAATCATCCACGCTTTTATTACCTTTCGGTTAGACTACTGTAATGCGCTCTACGTGGGGCTACCTATGGTGACAGCTCGGAAGCTGCAGAATGCGGTGGCCCAGCTCTTGGTGGGGCTGGGTCGCAGGGAGCACATTACACCAGTGCTCCGATCTCTGCACTGGCTGCCGATAGTCTTCCAGGCTCGATTCAAAGTGTTGGTCTTGACCTATAAAGCCCTACATGGCTTGGGCCCTGCCTACTTGTGAGATCGCCTCACTCCCCGGGTTCTAGACCGGCCCCTGCGATCGGCCGGGGGCGCCTTGCTAGAAGTCCCTCGGGTTTCCCGGGAGACCACGCAGGATAGGGCAATCTCGGTGACTGCGCTGCACCTCTGGAATTCCCTCCCGGTGGGGGCCTGCCTGGCCCCAGACCTCCCGACTTTTCGTAGGAATTGTAAGACCTGGCTGTTCCGTCAGGCGTTTGACGAGAGAGCTGATGGGTTGAATGGGGACTGGGGAGGGTGGAGTGGTTTTTTTAGTTTTTTTATTATTGTTATTGGAATTATTTGAATTATTTTATTGTATTTTTATATATTTATTGGTCATTTTTAGACACACGCTAAAGTTCCGGATGTTTCAATTTTCTGGGTTTACAAGTCCACAAATAAGTTCCGGATTCATTTTTCACACACACACTGCCCTGAGGCAGCCTAAAGTAGCTGCAGCTGTAAACATGACAGGCTGCCATGGAAACCAAGTAACCACAGCTACCTGGAGCAAAACAGTTTACCAGGAGAACCTTTTACACACAAACGTTCTGGGAGAAGTTTCACGTAGAAGTTCAAAGATTCAGATGTTTGAGATCTGGATGAGTGATTTAGACACACAGAAAGTTCTGGATGTTACAACAAACATCCAGGAGAAATGTGTGTCTAAAAACACCCATTGTTCTTAGTCGCCCCGGGCTGCCTATGGCAGGAGGGGCAGGATACAAATTTTCTAAATAAATAAATAAATAAAGTGAGGGAGAGGCAGAGGCCCCGCCTCTCCCTCACTCCGTGGCCCCCCTCCGCTGCCTGTCAGTCTTGGGCTGGCCAGGGGGAATGAGGGAGAAGCGGGGCCTCTGCCTCTCTCTCAGTCCCCCTGACCGAGTCCGAGACAGACAGTGGAGGGGGCCAGCGGGAGTCAGGGAGAGGCAGAGGCCCCGCCTCTCCTTCACTCCGTGGCACCCCCCTCCACTGCTTGTTAGTCTCGGACAGGGGGAATGAGGGAGAGGCAGGGCTAAAAGCCCACAGGCAGCGGCTGGAGCCGCAGGGAGCCTGCTGCGGGGATCCTCCTTCCCATCTCCCCCCCCCACTTGGACTTACCTGCTTGCGGGTAGTGCTGGGGGGGGCTGGTCTCCTTGCCACCGCTGCCGGCGTTGTCACCGCCGCCGCTGCCACCTTCATCCCTGCCGCTGCTGGGTCTGCCGCCGCTGCTGCTTCGTCCCCGCAGGATACCTGCGGGGACAAGAAGAACAAAAAAACTGTGAGTTGGGGGCAGGGGGGGGAACGCAGAGGGCAGCCACGTGGGCTGTCCTGTCCCCTCCCCCCCCACCCGGAAGTAGCGGGGGCTAAAAGCCCACAGGCAGCGGCTGGAGCCGCAGGCTGCGGCCGCAGGCTCGCGGCCAAAGGGCCGCGGCCAAAGGGCGCGGCACTTTCGGGGTACTTTGGGGGACTGCAGGGGGTGGCAGGGGGGTTTTTGTGTTTTTTTTTGGGCAAGCTTTTTATCTTTCAGGGCTAGGGTGGTAGGGTGGGGGTATTGACACGGGGGGTAATGTGGGGGGTGGACCCAGGGACTCCCCCTGGTGAGAGCAGGGGGAGGACCGGGAGGGTTGGGGGGGAGGGGGTGGCTCGGTCTCCCCGTGAGAGGGGGAGACCGAGGGAGAATGGGGAGGGTATGGTTGGGGGGGGAGGGTTATGGGGGGGAGGGGGGGAGGGAGGGCCGGGGGGCAAGCAGCCGGGTCTGAAGGGCCGGGATTGGGTGGACGGAGGGGAGGGCATGGCCATTGGGGTCGTGATGGGGCGCGGACGGTATGGTCCATGGGGTGGGAAGGCACGGGCCCCTAGGGGTCCACGGTGCCTGAGGGAGGTGGAGGTCATCACCCCCCCACTAAGGGGGAGGGAGGTGCCGGGTCCAGGGTCCGCGCGTGGGGGGCTGGTGCTGATGAATGCGAGGTCCGTGGTCAACAAGGCCCCGATTATCCACGATTTGATCGTGGATGGGGCCGTGGACCTCGCATGCATCACGGAGACCTGGCTGGATGATCTGGCCGGTCCAACTTTGGCGGATCTGGTTCCAGCTGGGTATGCCGTGCAGCATCAGCCCCGCATGAGCGGCCGGGGAGGAGGCGTAGCTATTGTTTTTAGGGAAGACTGGCCTGTTAGGAGGTATCCAGTGCCGGAGATTGTGGGTGTAGAGGCTCTGCACGTGGTGATCGATTTGGCTGGGGGCAAGCTAGGGGTGCTGCTGGTGTACCGGGCCCCTTCATGCCCGGCGGCATCCCTTACCGCTCTAGCGGAGCTGGCCTCGGAGGTGGTGTTGGGCTCCCCCAGGACTTTGGTTCTGGGGGACTTCAACGTCCACGCCGATGCCGGCCTTGTTGGGGCGGAGCGGGAGTTCATGGCCGCCATGGCAACTATGAACTTGTCCCAGGAGGTGATCTGCCCGACCCACGTGGGGGGACATATCCTCGACCTGATCTTCGGCTCTGGCCTTGAGGCGGGGGGTCCGGTTGTGGGGGAGGTGACAGCGGTGCCCTTGTCGTGGACGGACCATTACCTCCTTCAGGCCGGTCTTTTAGCGCGCCCCCTCCAGAAGGGGAAGGGACCAGTTAGGATGGTCCGCCCTCGGAGGCTGATGGAACCCCAGCGGTTCCAGGAGGTCCTGAGGGAGCTTACCCTGGATGTGGACGGTCACTCTGTGGATGAGCTGGTCCGGCATTGGAACATCTTGCTGGAGGAGGCCATTGACAGGGTGGCTCCGAGGCGCCTTCTGCCTCGGTCTCGTCACCGCAGGACCCCTTGGTTTACTGAGGGGCTGCGGTGTATGAAGCGTGTGGGCAGGAGGCTAGAGCGACGCTGGCGTCGGACTCGGTCTGTCTCCGATCGTCTTCTCCATAGGGCCCATTTGCGGTCCTATGTGGAGGCTGTGAGGACGGCGAGGAAGGAATTCCTCGCCGTCCTCATAGCGTCTGCGAAGTCGCGTCCAGCGGAGCTGTTTCGGGTGGTGCGGGGGCTGGTTAGTCCGGCCTCCCTCCGCCTGGATGGGGACTTGTCCCGGGCCCGCTGTGAGGAGTTTGTCATCTACTTCGCAGACAAGATCGCTCGGATTCAGGCCGATTTCGACGCTGGGTTGATAGCAGTAGGGGAAGAGCGCGGGGGGGCGGAGGGTCCGTCTGGTCCATCTTTATGGGGTGAGTTTCAGGAAGTGACGCCGGCCGATGTGGTGGATGTCCTGGGGTCTGTGAGGGCCACGTGTTGTCAACTAGATCCGTGCCCGTCCTGGTTAATAAAAGCTTCCGGGGAGACGTTGGGGACGGTGCTGGCGAGGGTGGTGAATGCGTCCCTTCGGCAGGGGAGGTTGTCGCCTTGCTTAAAAGAGGCTGTGGTGCGCCCCCTGCTGAAAAAACCATCGTTGGACGTAGACGCGCTCGCCAGCTACCGACCTGTCTCTAACCTTCCCTTTTTAGGGAAGGTTATTGAGCGGGCAGTGGCGCTCCAGCTCCAGGGTCATCTAGATAATATCGGGCTCCTTGACCCGTTTCAATCTGGGTTCCGCCCCGGCTATGGCACCGAGACGGCGTTGGTGGCCTTGGTGGACGACCTCCGCCGGGAGATGGATGCGGGATGTTCGACATTTCTCATCCTGCTCGATCTCTCGGCCGCTTTTGACACCGTGGACCATGGGCTGCTGTTGAGACGACTGCGTGACCGGGGGGGTCTGGACGGGACTGTTCTTGAATGGTTCCGTTCATTCCTCTCGGGGAGGAGCCAACGGGTGGTGTTGGGGGAAGAAACATCGAGCCCCCGCGCCTTACCGTGTGGCGTTCCGCAGGGATCGATCTTGTCTCCATTATTATTTAACATCTATATGCAGCCCTTGGGGGAGGTCGTGAGAGGGTTCGGGGTGCGATGTCACCAGTATGCTGATGATACTCAGCTGTACCTCTCGTTTTCTACCGACCCAGACCCTGCTGTCTCGGTGCTATCCCAATGTTTGGAGGCCGTGGCGGATTGGATGCGACAGAGCAGACTGAAACTCAACCCAGATAAGACGGAGGTAATGGTGGTGGGGAGGGCGAAGGGGGTGGTGGCCCCCCTGATTGGGGGGGTTTGCCCCCCTGTAGCTCAGCAGGTCCGGAGTCTGGGGGTCATATTGGACGCAGGCCTGCGGCTGGAGCAGCAGGTGGAGGCAGTCGCGAAGGCTGCCTTCCGCCAGCTTTATCTGGTACGTAGGCTGCGTCCGTATGTCTCTGGCCCGGACCTGGCCTCCCTCATCCATGCCTTCGTCACCTCGCGACTCGACTACTGTAACGCGCTCTACGTGGGGCTTCCCTTGTTCCTGGCCCGGAGGCTGCAGCTGGTGCAGAATGCGGCGGCCCGTCTTCTTACGGGGACGGGTCGCCGGGAGCACATTACACCGGTGCTCCGAGCGCTGCACTGGCTGCCGATAGTGTGCCGGGCCAGGTTCAAGGTCCTAGTAATGATCTATAAAGCCCTATACGGCCTTGGCCCCTCTTACCTTAGGGACCGCCTCGCCCTTCGCGCCCCGGAACGACTCCTGCGGTCTGCCGGGGGTGCCCTCCTGGAGGTCCCCCGTGTTAAGCGGGGGGCCACGATGGAGCGGGCATTCTCGGTGGTAGGGCCGCGGCTGTGGAACTCCCTTCCGGAGGAAGCTCGCCTGGCCCCAAGCCTTTTGACTTTTCGGCGGAACTGTAAGACCTGGCTGTTTGCCCAGGCCTTTGGGAGGGGGGGGGGGGGTGATTTTTAATCCCCCACCTGTATATTTATTTTTATACCACCAGCTTTATTGATACGTTTTATGATTGTATTTTAAATGTTTTTAAATGTTTTTTATTGTTAACCGCCCCGAGCTGCTGTGCAGGATGGGGCGGTATAGAAATCTAATAAATGAAAAAATGAAAAATGAATGCCCCCTGGCCAAAACTGACAGGCAGCGGAGGGAACCAGCGGGAATGAGGGAGAGGCAGAGGCTCCGCCTCTCTCACACTAGCTAGCAACTTCCAGTGTCAGCAGGCAGTGCAGTGGCAATTTAATCTGCTGCTGCACCCGCCGGAGCCCGATGCACGCAGACGCAGGGACCTGGCCTGGTGTGGGGCCCAGGATGGTGACAGCGACGGATGGGGTAAGTGCTCCGAAATGACTGGGCTTGGGGATGGGCGAGGGGAGTGCCTCTCCACCCGTCCCCAAGTCCAGGCCTGGGTAGTGCCCCCAGGCTGAGCTGGGGAGTGCCCCCTGAGCCGGGAAGCACCCCTAGGCCTGCCAGCGGCTTTGCTGCTGGCAGAATAGGGCCCCACATTTCTCCTCCGTCCTGGGCCCCGCAAATCTTAAGGCCGACCCTGCAGTTCAGATGCTTTGTGGAGTGGCTGGATTGCTACAGAATGACTGATCCATCTCCACCTACAGCAGAATCAACTCCAGCCTGGGTTTCTCCTTAGCTGGTGTTGGAACAGTATCTGCTACAGACAGATTGGGGAAACAAAATGGTATTTGTTAATGTACTAATGTGAGACCCTGTTTTGGGGATTTTGTACACATGACCTTACTGTGGGCAGATAACTAGTCACATCAGCTATTTTAATGTCAGTATGATTAGTATTGCTACTAATGGGGAAAATGCAGTGAACACAAGGCCCTGATTATTAAGTATTTATATAGTACCAGCAATGTACTGGCACTATATAATCATTAGAGACAGGTCCTTGCCGTAAGGGGCTTACAATCTAGGAGAATTCTAGAGAGCTTATTATTAGTCTTCTATATGGCACTTTCAGTGTTCAGAGTGCTTTAAATCCTTATCTAGTTCACCCTCACAACAACCCTGTGAGAGAGGTCACTCATATTTCCATTTTACAGATGAGGAACTGGGGTTGAGACAGGATGAAAATAAATATGCAGCCAGCGCACCAGCTACATGTTCTGGAAGGGGGGGGGCAGCCCTGTGGGAGGGGTCACATCGGGGCATGGAGCTGACGTGCATCTGACTGGGCCAGCCGGCCTAGCGAGCACTCCCCCCTTCGTCCCTGCAACGAGGGAACAGAACAAACATGACAGGCAGCCATGGTGGCTAGCAATGGTACACCTGTGCTGTGGCAGGGATGGTGGCACGAGCAAACGTGCAGGCCTGCTGTGGCCCGCCTGGGTGGCCCTTGGCCCAGGCTGTGGGCCCAGGATCATCTGGGGAACCACATCCAGGCCAGCCACCTACCTGGGCCAGGGTGTCAGCGTGCCCATGTCTGGCAGCCCAGAAACTGACGCGACAATGAGTCCTCGGCCCAGGCAGGCCGTAGCGGGCCTTCATCACATTTGGTTTCAGCTAGAGTTACTTGCCCAAGTGAGTTCATGGCTGAGACAGGATCTGAACCCTGGTTGCCAAGGTCCGAGTCCTTATCCAGTAGACTGCACGGGAAGCAGAGGGCATATACTCTTTAAAATCTCATACTCCGCTTCCACAGCCTGTTTGCTAAGCAGACTGAGCTGAACTTGTCATGGTACCTGTGAACTCTGCCTCCAGTCTGGCCAAAGCAGCCAGCCTTTAAACAACCATCCACATGCCATTTTATTTACTAATTCAGATAACAGAGAGTTATTTGTGAGAGAGGAAATAGTTACATACATGTTAAAGAATGTAGCTCAGCCAAATGCTTGCTAAATAAAAAAATTAACTGGGCCCAAAGCAACGCCTATTAAAATATATATATTCCCTCCTCAATAATTGTGTCAAAAAACCCACATGGTGAGGAAACTGTGTTACAGTGTGTATTAGCATATACACTTATTCTTACTAATGTTTCATTGAGTAGAACCTTGCTTTCACATCTTTGCTGTATCAAAATCACTTGTTCTGTCTTTCATCTCTACAGCCTGTGATTAGTATGAATCTGTGTCAAGACTTCTCTAACCTGCTATCATGGCTTCTTGTAGCTCAATTTATATATATTACAGTCAAGTTTAGCTTAAAATATGTAAAGGAAGCAAAAAACGCAGAATCATAGCAGTTCATGACTAAGGCTGCATTTTTCCTCACCATTATTTTGGATTTCATTATTTGAATGAAATTTATCCAATGCCATGTAATATGTAATTCCCCATGAAAATCCTGGTTTGGGAAAGAATTGTGTGTGATATATTTAGCTCTTTAAAAAAAGAATCTTCAAAATAGTCCCTTTTACTTGAAGCACTAACTCTCACATGACATCTGGTGCAGATAGCTTTCTGTAAATGACTGAACAGCACATTGCATGCAGCTTTCCTTGTCTTCAGTCAGCTGCAGACTGGAAATGTTTCAACTCAACTTTATTTAAAAAAGAAAATCAATTTATGTATGTTTGCTTTTGAAAATATGCTGGTTTTCAAAATAGTGTCTTGGAAAAAGTAGGCATATTCTGCAATTTAGAATTTCCTGCAAATAAGTATGGTTTTTGAGATTATTTTGGGGGGGTATAATAAAGGGGGGCCAAAAAAAGAGAAGATTTTAAACATGACAAGGCTCTTTTTTGGCTTTAGTTAATATGCTTAGTTGTGAAATATCTATTTTTAGAATGTGATGTACTGTAAAATAAGACCTATTCATGATGAACAAAATATATGGTTCATTTTAAATTGTGTAGAGACCTCTTCAGTGAACAGATCGCATCAAAGAACACTGAATTCACATTCTACCACCCCAATAGTGCTAAGCATGGACTTATACATTATGAGCAGTCTCACGGTTGTCAAATTTTCACACACTAAGTATACTTGATGCTGGTCAGAACTCTCTTGGAGTACTGCAGGGGTGGGGATTGGGGAACCTTTTCCCTCCCAGAAGCTATCTTGGAAATTTGTATAAGCTCCGAGGGTCACACACCTAGCTGTGGGCTGTGGTTGACCCCCTGGACCCGAGCTTCTCCACCCCTGCTCTACTGGGTTCAGTTTTGGGCTCTGCATTTCAAGAAGATGTTGACAAACTGCAAAGGATTCAAAGGAGAACAACCAAGATGGTCAAGGGTCTAAATCACGTGTAGTATGAGGAAAGCCTGACTGAGCTGGCCATGTTTAGCCTAGAGAAAAGGAGACTAAGGGGGACGTATTTTGACAGTTTACAAATATCTAAAAGGATGCCATAAAAAGTTGGAGAACATTTCTCCTCCTTTGCCACTGAAGACGGAACAAGAAGCACTGGGGTGGGGTTATTAGGGCATGAAATACAGCATAGTATTGGCAAGGACTCAGATAAATGTACAAGATCAAGCCCTCGCCCCATTTGGATTTCTGTGAGGTTTACAATCTGTAGGTATATTTACACAGAAATGAGACCTTCAAGTAAAGAGTCGGGGCCATGTCCTAGCTGTAGAGAGTGTGCGTAGCCTTTTAGAGTCACTGCCTCCTTCCACTGTGCTTCCTCCCTTTCTCTGCACGGGTTCCTGGAGTCCTGACAGCTGAGAGGGCAGACCAGCAACCTGAGCTTCTGGCTGAATGCTGCTGGCAACAGAGATTTTGCCACCTACTGCATGAGCAAGAGGGGCCACATATGGTCCAATATGTGCCCCAGATCTGGCTGCAAGGGAGAAGGACCCGCTGGAGCTGCCTGTCGCTTCCCCCGGACACCTTCCCAACGTCTTCCTCATTTATTAGGAGTATTTTATACCAATGTACTTCACTGGGGGTGGGGAAAAAGCAGGGAACAGCTATAGGTTACCTGCTCAGGGCTCAAAATGCCTTTAAGGAACCATCTTAATAGCTACCTTTAGCTACCCCTCCTGCCACTCCAGGTAGCTATTTGAAGGCTGGCCCCTGAGGGTTGTGAGTGCTGTCTCTGCCCCTCAGGGTTACGAGGGCCAGCATCCCTGCAGGATCATCACTAACACCTGGCCCCTCCTGCCTCTACAGGTAGTTATTTGAGGGCTGCCAGCCCAAAGGGTGACACTCAAAGGGCGCCGGCCATCCGTGGGGACGTGGCAGTGGCAGCCAGAGCCGTTCCGTACAACGTCGACTCCTCTCCAAAGGACCCTTAGGCGTGGCCTTTAGTGGGGCCCCGTGGGGGGCAGGGGAGCTTATTGCATTGTTTTAAAAGGGATTGTGGGGATGAGATGTTTTTTGTATGCGGGAGGGGGACAAGGGGACTGGGTTAGGGAGGGAAGGGCTGACCCCCTCAGCTTGAGGGTGGGGTGCAGTCCTTTGAGAGGGTGGGATCCTTTGGTGGCAGAGGATGGAGGGTGTTTTGGGGGATGGGGATCTCCTTCGGGGGGCTGGCGGGGCAGCCTTCGGAGGGGGTCGGTGGAGTGGATTGGGGGTGGGGGATCTGCAGCCATAGGGGTTGTTCTGGGCCGAGGGAATTATGGTTCTTCTGGAAGGCAGATTCGACCTGTGAGTCAGGACAGATGGTGTGTTTAGTTTATGTTCCGCTCACTGGCCTGCAGGCAGGTGGTGAGGTGATCGGGGTTCAGACGGCCCCTGGCCTTGGTCTGATGCTGATAAATGCGAAGTCGGTGGCTAACAAGTCAACTGTGGTCCGGGAGTTGATCCTGGACCAGGCAGCTGACCTCGCGTGTGTCACAGAAACCTGGCTGGACAGTGAATCAGGGCCTATATTGGCTAATCATTTTTCAGCTGGGTACTCTGTGCAACATCAGTCGTGGCTGGAGGGACGGGGTGGGGTGGGGGGGCAGTATAGCCATTATTTTTAGGGATGCCTGATCTGTGAGGAGATTTCCTGTGTGATCTATCATGGGTATAGAGGGTCTCCATCTGCGGTTGGATTTTGGCCAGAGACAGAGTGGGGATACTGCTGATATACCGTGCACCCACCTGTAAGGCAGCCTCCCTGCATGCACTGACCGATCTGGTGTCAGAGGTGATCTTGCGGTCCCCCAGGATGATAGTTCTGGGGGACTTCCATATCCATGCCGATGCCCATCTTGGAGGGGCAGAGCGCGTGTTCATGGCCGCCATGGCAACTATGGACCTGTCTCAGAGAGTAATGAGCCCCACACATGTTGGAGGACATACCCTGGACATTTATTTATTACATTTTTACCCCACATCCTCCTGCACAATGGCGGCTTGGAGCGGCAACAACATATAAAAATACAATAAAATACTTAAAACAAAGTATAATATTCAAATTACTAAAAATGCTAAAGGCAATAAAAATACCCTCCCAACCCCCACCCCCCCCCCCCCACCCCCTTCCCCGAAGGCTCGGTGGAACAACCAGGTCTTACATGATCTTGAGAAAGAGGGGAGGTCCAGGAATAAACGGGCCTCCATCGAGAGGGAGTTCCACAGCCTAGGTGTGGCCACCGAGAACGCCGAGCCCTGCCGTCGCCACCCGGAATACCCGGGGGACCTCAAGTTGGGCACCTCTGGCCAACCGCAGGGGCCGTGAAATGACCTGGGGCCTGAGGCGGTCTCGCAGATAAGCAGGTCCCAAGCCGTTTAGGGCTTTAAAGGTCATCACCAACACTTTGAATTGGGCCTGATAGACTATAGGCAGCCAGTGCAGAGAACCGAGCACAGGTGTGTCAGGCTCCGAGGTACGGAGCCATGGGGGAAACCAAGGAGGGACAAGGAAGGCCAGAATTACCAGGTTCCAGGGGACGGAACTGGGGAGAGGGAAACAAAGAGGGAGGTATCTAGGCCTGGACACCGGGGGGAAAGGGTGGCCCCAAGGCGACCCTCTGAAACCTCTCAGTCGCTCTCTTGCACCCGAGAGATTAGGTACTCAGCAGCGTTACCAGGCACCCTGGGCTAAGAAGGTACACGACTCATCATCGAGGTCAGGGTCCGGAGCCAAGGGTGGAACCCACCACAGGGATGTTGGCAGGTTACCCAATACCCTGGAAGCAGGGGGAAAC
>QEPC01005161.1:168525-206061 GCA_003113815.1 Sphenodon punctatus
CCAGCACTTGGGTACCCCCTCCCTATACAAACACTGCTCCCCACCTCTGGCTGCCCCTCTGCCTTGTCCATGGACACACATCATCCACCTCTTAGGCTTGTCCCCTCAAATACTCCCCTCCCAGCACTTCTCTGCCTATTACCGATACATACATTTCCATCTACCCTTGCCTGCACCCCAGACTCCTCCATGTATACACATCACCCATTTTTAAGATTCGTCCCCCATAAATATAAAACAACAACCCACAACCAAAAGGAGAAGCCCCACAAAATGAATATAGTGACATAAAAGTGTGGAAACACACGAGGCTATGATAACTAAACTATATAATGACAGAATCTATCTATACAATTTGTTGCAGAAATGCAAAAGATATGTCAAAACTACCATCCATTAGTGGGATTAGAACCTGTGATTTCCAGCTTCAAAGCTGGAGACATACCAATAAGCCAATAGACTTCATTTCCTATTGGGCAAAATACAATCATGGAAAGACACTTCATAGGATGAATGTAATGATATAAAAATCTAGAGACAAAGAACTACAATGTTGGAATGGTTATACAACAAATTCACTTTTATACAATAATGCAGAAAAATTACATATACCAAATGTGTATGTTATACAAATAAATAATGGTACTAATAATGTAAACCCCCCTTTATTGCAAATACAGGCTATGGATTCTGTGATAAACAGTTCAGGCCTGGCCTTAGCGGACGTTATGGTTAGGCTTAATATGTTTCCATTAGACGGATCTTCACCAGGCGACGTAGAAGGTGAATTTACTTTCATTTTTCACTTAGGAGTCAGTATAGTCGACTATATTATTGTTACTCAGGATCAGTTTTCCCTGGCTGAGAGTTTCAATATAGGAGATTGCCATCTTCGTGATCACTTACCTTTAATTGCTCATCTCCCTATCCAAGCGGCACAAGAATTTACAGAGAGCCAGGGATTAGATACTTGTTTTTACCCATTGGACTATTATTCTAGGGCAGCATTAGCGATGAACCTTGACGTAACCGGTCAGTCACCAATCTGTTTAGACATAGAGTGTCCTTGCTTCGCAAGCTTCTGATAGTCCAAGGCTCCAGTGGTATAACTCTGCTATAGATCTTTTTAGGGGTTTGCTTGTAAAACAGCCTAAAATCTCTGACTTCTCCACGAGTAAATCGAGCCAGGCTTGGTTTGACTGCGAGTCAGAAAAGCCAAATTAGAGATGAGCAAGATGTACAAAATGTATAGAAGAGACAAGTTCCTGGACTTCTTGTCAGAATTCCCTAAGGTTAAAAAGAAATATAAAATACTGATTAAACAAAAAAAGAGATACTATGAATGTAGTCAGTGAAAAAAATTATATTTAGTGGCCCAGGCAGAAGACTCTGGATTATTCTGGAGATTGCTACACAGAACTTCATCAAGTCACCTGGTGGGAATCACATCTGTGATACCAAGCGATAAGTGGGAGCAATACTTTATATCTAAGTTCTCTGACTATTCAGAGTATAATATTTCTTTTGCAATTCAGGAAACGCCAAATTGACCCCCAGCTGAAGCCTTGGTAGTGAGTAAATTGATTGATAAATTAAAGATACGAAAAGTCCCAGGTTACGATTTAATTCCGACATGATTTTTGAAAAGGCAAAAAGACTGGTGGGTGCCATTTCTGGCTGCCCTATTTACCTGGGTCAATACGAATGACTTGATCCCTGGCGACTGGCTGGTAGCCGTAGTTGCCCCTATTCCTAAGAAGGGCTCAAGGGACGGTCCATGTAATTACCACCCAATCAGCCTCCTGAGCATTATTGGAAAATTATATGCCAGATTGTTAGCAGAGATCTTCACCAATTGGCTCTTGGAAGAAAAAATTATTCACCCAGAACAGGTCAGTTTTCAGAGGGGCCGATCTACTCTAGATCATCTCCTGATACTTACGCATTTGGCTGGAAAGTATGTGGCCAAAAATAGAATACTGTTTGCAGCCTTTATAGTTTTAAAGGCTGCTTTCGACACAGTTAACAGTCGTGGTTGTGGCAAAAACTGGAGAAGACCTCAGTCGATTACAGACTCCTTT
Source organism: Sphenodon punctatus (assembly GCA_003113815.1). Lineage (NCBI taxonomy): Eukaryota > Metazoa > Chordata > Lepidosauria > Sphenodontia > Sphenodontidae > Sphenodon > Sphenodon punctatus. The sequence goes on from QEPC01005161.1 coordinate 170,607, forward strand.
ATCTTATGATGACTCTTCATTCTCATAATGTCTCAAGAATTAAGACAAACCGTTCTGGCCAGCTTACCAACGAAATCCCCACCCGTGTCGGAGTGAGACAGGGTTGCATATTGGCTCCTAGTTTATTCAAATTTTTTTCTAAACAATTTAATCCCAAAAATCTCTGCTCCGGAATTTCTTCCTCCCAGATCGGGCTGTTGGGTTTTTTTTATATATGCAGATGAAGCAGTTATACTTTCCCAGTCTAAAGTTGGGATGAATAAACAGTTGGGTGAATTGATGAACTACTGCTCTACTAACAAACTGCAACTTAATTATTCCAAAACTAAAATTATGGTCTTTGGCAAAGAAAGGAAAAAATACTCTTGGAGGATAGGGCTTGAATCCATTGAACAAGCTGACCAATACAAATACTTAGGTATTATCTTCAGTAAAACAGGCACCTGGGAATCCCAGGCCAAATTGGCCATAAATTGGGCAACAGGCACAGGTGCTGCTATTCTGAACTATTTTATTGGGAAGGGAGCCAGTAGAGGGATCATGTCTATAAAAGTTTTTAATGCAAAAGTTGCTTCCCAATTACTTTACGAAGCCGCAATGTGGGCAGTCACTTGGCCTTTCAATTTGGATAAAGTCCAATTCATATTCCTAAGGAAACTTCTTCAGCTTCCTACGGGAATAGTTTCTGCTGCGGTCAGAGTGGAAATGGGGCAACTCAGATGGAGCAAGAGAGCACTGAAGTATGCCCTGTCACTCTGATTACGCGCTGAAATATTCCCCCAACCAGGTCTATTTCCCCTGCTTGCAAAGGACACTCATGAATCCCCATGGACATCTTCATTGAGGAATAGCATAGTCAAACTGGGATTCTCTGTAGCATACTTATGGCGTATTGGACTCAGGGCGGCTGTTTCAGAAATAGATAATAGAATAACTGATACTGCCCGACAGGAGGACATATCTTCTATTAGGGTCTCATCATCTTTAGGGATTTACCCAGAAGTAGTTTCAGAGGCCTGGCAGATTGCCAGGTACTGGCAGAACAGTCTGCCCCCAGTATTGGGGGTGGGGGTGGGGGGTGGTGGAAATCCTTTTGGCTTGGTTAAATGCACTACCCTCGAAGGTCTTCGAGGCTCGCTGTGCTGGGACACCTTTTGCTGATCGGCTTTGTCCTTTTGATGCCCAGCAGGTCGAAACAGTAAGCCACATTTTATTGGAATGCCAATTATATTACAAAATCAGGATGTAGTATTTGGATCCAATATTGGCTAGATTTCCAGGGAGATCATTTCAAGAAACTGTAATAATTTTATTAGCTGATCAAGTCCCCGAAATCTCACAGGCTGTAGCAAAATTTCTGTAAGTCATTTACAATGCGTGAATGTTTTCTAAATTTTAAGTTACTTAGCCCTTGAATACAGGATAATTATGAAGTTGTAGATGTTATAGTTACGTTGTCAGTTTGATGTTTTAATAAGTGAGTTTTGATGTATAGTTTTTGTATATAAAATTTTGTTTTGTTTACAGGCTATGGCTTTTGGCTACGCCCGGTTATTAATAAAATTGAATTGACTAATGTAAACTAAATAACATAGGTACATAAGAGTAGATATCAATCATGTCATACAGTTTAAGAACATCCTTTGAGAAGGACTTGCATTGCATCTATGAAACATCCTGCATATAAGATGTAGATCAGTCTCCTGTCACAGGAGTGTGGGTTAATTTCTTTCTGCCGACACTTCCACGTCCTAGGCTGCACTGCCTTGAGAGCTTGGCAAAACCTGCAGAGCTCTGACCAGCTGGAGAGGGGTCCGTCATGGCTCCTTTCAGCTGCCTGTGACAGGCAGCCTCATCAGATCATGGGCAGATCGAGGCCAGTGCTGCCAGCTTCCCCTCCATTTCCCCAACACTTGGAAGATCACTTGCAGAATGCAGAAGGGGCAGCCACCACTCTCTTCAGCCTGCCTGAAGGGAGGTGGGGCAGACCCCTCTCCAGCCCATCAGAACCTGTGAAGCTCTTGGTGGACTGCAGAGGGGTCTGCCACGACTCTCGAAGAGGCTGCCCATCATGGGCAGGCTGAGCAGTCATTGAGCGCTCTCAGGCCAGGAGAGGACATGGTGCTGCCTCCTTGTTTCCCATCCTATGCTCTCCACACACAAATACAAAGCACCCCCTCCCTTTCCCTGAGCCCTAGGAGGATACAGGAGCATCTACGTATAATAACCTCTCCATGTATATCCTACACATGGATACCCATTCCCCTCTCTTCTGTACAACAGTGTAAAGGGAGACGTACCTAAAACGTACATATGTTTGCTGTACGTATAATCCACGTCCATCCTGAAAACTTTAAAATCACACTCTCTCCATTGGATAACATGGGAAGTTCAAAACATCATAACTTAAGTGGATTTTCAAAATCTAAACTCAGGAATAGACAATGTACATTTTAATTTTCTGACACCACACATTGGACACGGATAACTTAAAACAAACTTTTATATGTCAACAGAAAAGGTTGCAAAGAACAGAAAAAACAGTTTTGCCTTCAAAATTCAAAGTCCTATAACTCAGCCATTTCTCAACCAATCTGTCTGAAATTTGAACAGCTTCTACCCCTCACCCAAGTGATCCTCCCTATACATTCTACAGTGCTATAGGATAAATTATTTCAATTTTATAATGAGTAGAATGTTTGTAATCTTAAAGAGTGCAAGCCACCTTCTAGCTGCTCCCGTGGCTCTATAATTAGGCAGTGGCTCTTGCTGACCTTGCTATATGCTGGTATACCATGGGTGAAAGGATTTTTTTTGTCTTTGGCATCAAGACTGATAAGATGGTGCTGAATTATTATTTATTTTTTTATGGGTCCAGGGATATCTAATGCTCTGTCTGAACACTTTAACTCATCTGCCACAAAATGTTACAGCTGCTTTGTATCCAAGTAAATATGTTGCATACATTTTCTCTATATGCATTATTTAAATGTCACACACCGAGAATCACTGTGACTAAATGGATCATACTCTGTAGCTACATGTCTCAGCTCCACCCTATGAGTAAACAAGTCACATTTGGCAGATTTTGGTTTGTTATTGTATTTGCAAGAGTGACCCTTTTTACACTAACGGAGGTGGGTGGGGGGATGGGTGTTTGGGTACAGTGGGTGGAGGTGGGAGTGTGTCCGTGTAAACAGATGCACAGCCACGTACACCCATCTTCACCCACCTACGAAGCCTTATCTGGTTTTCCAGAGGGCTCTGTGGGTGGAGGTGGGTGTTGTGCAGTAGCGCACATGTACCCCTACCCATCCCACTCGGTGTTTACATGGGCGAACACCGAGTGGACACCCATCCCCCCCACTCACCGCTGACTGTTTATGCGGATGGCCCCAACCCGCCCGAACGCCGAGTTGTGGGGGGGGGGGCGTCCGTGTAAAGACTGCCAGTGTATTCTGGAGATGTTAGAGGTCAAGATGGAGCAGAGGCTGGAAAATGTTTGTTTCCAGATACTTGGGAGGTAGCAGTCAGCTTCTTCAGGTTACAAGTTGCATATTGGCTTTGTGGGATCAAATCCTGTTCATCTTGTATTCACAATTCCACTGAAGTCAACAAATTTAAGCACAAAATGAAGTACTTTGTAGTTTGGCATCAATTCACATCTCCTCATATTCCATCTGAGGGTGCTTATCTTTCAATTTTAATTGAGGGCAGGTATGCATAAGGATTGCAGTGTTGGATCCTATGGGTAAAATCTTGACTTCTCAGAAATCAGCAGTCTGTATTGACTTCTTTAAGGTCTCTGGATATTGCCCTGAGGACTGAGTCCCACAAAAAGGGCTTGCCTACAGCACATATTGCTCTGTATGGGCATGTCTGTGCAGGATTGAACCCAAAGTGTGTATCTGGCTGCTTGCACAAGAGACAGGAGGGGGTGGGTGGGTGGGGACTGCTATGATCATAAATCACGTGAGGATGATCATGTGAATTTCTGCTTGCATGAATGGGCTTTCATGTGATTAGCCAATTTCTGCCGTGATTTCAGTGGCGGGAGACAGGACTGAAAGCTGAACCTAGGCTGAAACCCCCATCTCCTGCCACTGAAATCACGGCAGAAATAGCTAATTGTGGGACAGGAAGCAGAAAGAGGAAACAGATGATCTGCTCAGCTTCCTGTGGCTACAGTCCTGCCTTGTATATTTATATTTATTTATTTTATTTATAAAAACTTGATACCCCACCCCTCCTGACACAGCAGCTCGCTGTGCAGGGAGCCAAGCAGGAAGCTGGGGGGCATGGAGCAATGCTGGGGAGGGGGTGTGACTTGACCAGTACAGAAGAGAGCCTGGAGTAGACCCCTGGTCAGAATGCATCAGTGGTGCTGAGGAGCCAGCCACACTCTGGGCCCCCAGAGTAGTGGTTCAAGCCCCTAGTTCCTTTATAGCATCATGCAGACTTGAGGTACTTAACTACACACATATGTTAGGAATACTGATAACTACTTTATGGTTGGGTTTTTTCTAAGGAAGCTATTGTCATTTTAATGACGTTCTAGTTAAGTGAATTTCTAACCGTTTTTTAAAAAAACCAACAAATTCATCTTGAATTTTTTTTACATAATTATGTTAAACAAACCAACCTATGCACAAAATCTTTTTTTTTCATTTAGATTATCATAAATAACTTCCTGAGTATGCTGTGGAAAATGGGATTTTCTTTGTAAATCTAGCAGTTTCAACTTTCAACACACTGAAAAATAAATAAATGGTCTAGTTTCTCTTGAAGAAACATTTCCATTAAGATCCAGGCCTAGTAAAATTGTGTAACTGGTAATGAGGTGTTCATTGGAAGCCAGCTATTTCACATCTATGAAATAGCTTCCTGAACAAATTTGATTTAATCCATCTCAAGTTACATTCAGTATGTGGGGTGGAAAAATTCAGGCACTAACTACTAGTAATTATCATCTTTCTTTCTCTTTTTTTTGGGGTACCTAAGTTTAGTTAAAAGAATTCCCACTATGGAAGATACTGAATCTCTTGTCGTTTGTGATAAGAGCCAGACACCTGCTTTATATTTCTTGGAAGATGACGATAATGATAATGACAAAGAAGAAACAGAAGAAGATGAAGGACAAACAAATCAATTCATGAATGTGGAGCAAGGTTGGAAAAGTTAATAATCTGAAGTATTTTGCTAATTACAAAAATGTAAAAAGAATGAGAGTACAACACAATTTGGTCCACACTGCAGATCTGGGACCAAATTGACATCTGTTACATTGATATAAATCTGGAGTAGCTTCATCCGGTAACGCCAGATTAACAGCAGTGTATTCAAATCAGAACCTAGTCCATGATGCCTGTAAGAAAGTTTAGAATCCTGAACCTATTGAAGCCATTGGGAATTTTGTTACTAACTTTAGGGGGCTAAGATTTCATTTCAGGATGGTATCCCCAGTCGTCCTAATTTCTGTGATCGAGCCTGCTTTGCCACAGAGTTCCTGACCCCAGGAATCTGAATTCTGTTATTCTTGCATTATCTGTGTGCATGATGGGGGAGCAAGTTTGCCTGGTGGGAAAGTATGAGCTCAATCTGGTAAGGCAGGTAGGGTGGACTGTCCTCTCCTACCAGTATTTAGACCCAAAGTACTCCACTGATCAAACCCACAAACAATTTTTAGTTCTCCAGGACTGTCAATATGACTGCCAGTTTAATGCAGGAAGGGGAGGGAAAGAAGAATGGTGATATTTTGCTGAATACATTGACCTTAAAATTAAAAAGTTCTTAGGCAAGCATTTTATATCTTTTTCCACTATGATTTCCATGCCAGGTGACCTTATGAATATTTAGTAAGGATTTATTCTATTGTTGTTGATGCAAGTTAACGGGATGAAAAATATATAAATGCATGTAAAGCAGAGCAGGTTAGTGTATGGTGAACAGTGTTTTACTCTTGCCACCTGCCAAAATGTATCAACAGACCATAGGCCCTATATCCCATTTGGCTATTCTAAACTTCCTTTTCATCACACTCACATTTGATTGTCGGTGACAGCTCTATAATGAAGGTGGAGAGCATCTGTCTACTTTCAGTCTCCAGGTGTAAAATTGCTTTTGTGTGTATTTTTTGACAAGAATTGTTTTTGTTATACAAAACAATAAGGCTTTTAAGATGTCACTTCCATACCCTTTGTGATGTTTTGTGTTTCCAGGAGAGGCACCAAAGCCTTACATTTTAATGCACAAAGTCTCTCTTTTAAACTGTTTTTGGCTTTAATTTCTCGTAGATCTTGGATTTGGAGAAGAGCCAGAGGAAGACGAAAACATGAGAGGAAAGGATGCTTCTGAAGGTGATGAAGAGGACTTTAATTTGCGTAGGTGAGTAATTTGTATACTTTGTAATCACTACATGATGGGGAATTTCTTACGTAGTATTAATTTAGATTTTGTAGGAGAAGATTTACTTAGCATAATATCTCTGGGTTTCTTTCAGGGAGAAAATAAGAAATGTTGGCCTTTCTATAGGAAAAAATCCAAGCCATCTTAGAAATGAAAGGCAAGAAAGTCACAGACAGTATTAGTTAAATGAACACAAACTTGGATCTTTTCTTTACTGAAGTTTACAATTTGCTCCAGGTGCATTAGTCAGTGAGAATTTTGCCTGTACAAGGACATGGGTCCTATACTAGCATTCTGACTAGCAGACATACATGTAACTGTACTAAATCATTTAGCAGTAGCCTGCTAGCCTTATGAAGTTAGACCGTCACTAGTTTAGACCTATTAGTAGGCATTACACTGGATTTTGCTTTCCTGTTTTCTTGTCTTGAGACATGGGTTTAAATTAGGGCTGAAACAAGCAGCAAAATTTTTACCCGTGAGTAATTTTACCATCTCAGGAACCAGGGTCCATTTCCCAATCGTTTCCCAATACTGATGTGATTTCTCAATTCTTGCAATACCGCGAGATACTGTCCCAATTTACCAACTTTCCATTTACCGTTTACCGCATACCATTAATTTACCGCATACTATATTGCCGACAGTACCATCTTACTTCTAGGCTTCTGTCTGTTCGTTGTTTCTGCATTTCTGAGCCCATCGCTGTGCGAATAGCTCACCCCTTAACCCTTCCGCTTGCCCAAACGCAGCTTAAAAAAACTGTGCCACCATTCCAGTGCCTCTGTAACAGGGCACGATCTCTGAAGGGTAAGTGTCTGCAGGATCAGTCCCTCAAGAACCCAGTCCCCGTGTGGCCCAGAAGCTTGCTCATTCTCACCAACAGCAGTTGGTCCAATAAGATATAATTCGAACCACTTTGTTTCCTGCTTGTCTTCAGCAGCAGTCCATATACACATATATACGCAGGCACAATCCATCCAGCAGGGTCTCTCCCTCTCTGTAGTGGCAGAACCCTGGCTCCTGCCTCTCTGGTTGTCTCTCCTGACAGTGCACAAACCAGCTTAGTCTTTCTAGGCTTAGCGCAAGCCAACCCACACCCAGCCCAGCTGGCCCTATGCAGGCATTGAATTGCCAGACTCGAAAGGCTAGCTGAGCTGAGGTGTAGTAGGGCACTAACCTGCACTGCCTCGGTACCTACACATCCCAGGCTGGTGCTAACCCTCCTTAAAGGGCCAGGCTCAGACACCCAGCCTGACCCTGTTAGAGCCTCCAATCAGAATTATTGTTGTGAGTTCCGATTTGCAAAGGAATCTACGTACCATCCAATGAGTGACAAGGAAGTAGAAGGGAAAATGGAGTGCAGAGAAACTAGAAGAAATGCAGTATTGCATCGATATTACCTCTCAGGATTTGAAATTGACAGAAAAGTGGTAAATTGCTTACAGGACCCTGGTAAGCAAATTATCAGTAAAGTGAGAAAGGAAATGTCGATTAAGACATTACCGAGAGAGTCTTGATTCGACCAAGATGGTATCAGGAACTGGGATTTCAAAGAGAATTCCTGTGTTTGTGAAATCTCATTTCAGCCTTAGTTTAAATTAAACTTGTAATCCTAACTTTGGTGGTTTAAACTTGGTCTTTGGTAGGGTTTTGTTCACTTCACAAAGATAGATATACTTTTTGGCTCAGTTTGACAAAGCTGTTAATCTGTGTCCTCGAATGGCCTAGGAGTGGGAGAGGAATGTCATTGAGGAATGAGGTTTTGTGGGCTATAAATGTATGTGCAGACTTGCATTGGCTAGATATCACTGCTATCAATTCTCACTTCTATGGGCACTGAAACTCTCAACTACACAAAAATAATTAGAGAGGGGAAGTTTGTGATTTTCTTCCTATACATCTCAAGAAATCTGAACAGTTACAATAAATATATTTTTTAACAAAAGGCTATGAACTACTTGACCTTCCTATTTAAGTTTGGAAAATTCCCTTGATGACTTTGAACTACTATCCACAAATCAAACTTTCACAAACTAGCAGCCCAATCCTAAACCATGCACGCTGTGCAAAAGGATATGCACGTGATTTGCACACAACCCATACCCAACCCCTGTATAGGGAATGCGGCATGCACACAAACCACATCCAACATGCACAACTTTTCATGCATGAGTTTAGGACTGGGCCCGTGGTCAGAAAATTTCAAACTCGGGTTACCTACAGGCACCTAAATCCATGACCGGATTAGCAAATGTGCTGAGCACCCACAGTTTGTACTGAAGTCTATAGGAACGGCAGCTGCTCAGTATGTTTTGAGGTTCAGGTCCCTGCTATGAACCCTGGTGGCTAATTTTCGGTAAGGAAGTTTTAGAATATTGATCGTGCATTATGTGTGCATAATAAGGGTTTTAGTTTCTTCAGGGTCTTTTGCTCCCCTACCTCCTTCATCTATCTGTTATATTTATGGCACTTTTCATTTGAGACACCCCCACCCATCTCCATGCAGTTTTGCTGCGTGGAGATGGGTGGACTGGAGGTGCCTGTGTGAATGCGGCGGTGGATGGGTGGCGGTGCATGTGCGCTCCCATGCTACACCTACCTTCACCCATCACCCACACAATGCCTGGGCGCACTTGTCTGCATAGATGATGGGTGTCCATGCAGACAAGTGTCTCATGTAAAAAGGGCCTCTGTCCTAGTAGTTAAACATGCGTGACAATCTTTTTTTTTTACTATTTGAAAGGGAAAGACAGAAACAATACGTGGAAGATGGTGTTAGTAAGAAGACCATGAGCTATGCAGACAGAGTTCGAATATTAAACTTACAAAGGAACCTAAACCAACTTGACAACATAACCAAGGAAAAGGATCTTATGATTGAAAAAGCCAGGTCAGTGTTTTCTCCATGTGCATGGGGTTAAGTTGTTCACAGCAGCATTGATACACATAGTTTCTGTTTTGTCTTACTAAATGGAAGTCAGATTCTTCTGAGCTTTTATTCCTGTTCATTATAGTTTATATGTTTTGGGTTCGGTGGTGAAAGTAACTATTTCAGTGACACATAAAGGCCTCAGTTCTGCAGGGCTCAAAGGCCAACTGCCAGGCAGAGGGGATACGGCACAGTGCATATGTGACAACTGGATCCTCCTTCCCAAATACAACTTGCTAGCATTTGCAAGCAAGCTTTCTGCAGCTGTGTCTAACACAGAGGGCATGAAAGGAGCAGAATAGGTATGGCGGGTGGGCAGAATGAGTGCATGGTGTCATGCCCCCTGCCGCTGCCTACAGTACCCCGGCATGCATGCGCACACAGTTCTTGTCCTCTCCTGAGGTCCCAGTGTGTTTGATGACTGCCTTTAAGTGACGTATGTACTAAGAGCTTTGGTGGATCTAGCTACAGTGCTCAAAACCTCGCACAGTTGAGCCCTAATTGTATATACTAGCCAGTTCTACTGTCTGTGCCAAATCCTGTGCACTGCACCCCTGCATTGAAACCAGCTGGAATCATTGGAGAAAGAAAAACACAATCTTCTCCTGGTGAAAAAAAAGACTGACTCACTGAATTTACTCATGCTGTTTCTATGAATGCGATGATGCAACCACTGTCATTAGCAGCAACATACCAACTGAAGGATAAAAATAGTTCCTATCTGTGCAATTTCAATTTGGCAGAACTGTGGCCCTGCTGAAGTCAGTGGAAAAACGCCTGCTGACTTCAATTGGCCAAGGATTTGGCCTTTATTCCTTGGTGGTATACTGGGCCTGGTTTAAAGCCCAACAAAGTCCATGGGAGTCTTTCTACTGATTTCATTGGGTTTGGGATCAGGAGTCATCCGCTTGGATGTCCCAATGTCAGCTCAAGCTCAATATGGCTAAGACTGAACTCATCTTCCCTCCCTTCCCTCTCTTCTCTGTCTATCCTCATTGATGGAGTCACCATCCATCCTGTTCCCCAAGCCCATAGCCTGGGCTTCGTCTTTGATACTCACCTTTCCTTAAACCTTACATTGACTCCATCGCCAGATCCTGTTGCTTTGCCCTCCATAACATTGCTCGGATTCGTCCCTTTCTCTCGGTCTCCTCAGCCAAAACCCTTGTTCACGCCATGGTCATCTCCCACCTTGACTACTGCAACCTCTTCCTTACTGGCCTCCCCCGCTCTCATCTGTCCCCCCTTATTTCCATCCAAAACTCCGCTGCTAGGGTCATCCACTCGGCCCGTCGCTTCGATCACATGCAGCCTCTCCTCCCCTCACTTTACTGGGTCCCCCTCCCCCAACACATCCTTCACAAACTCCTGGTATTTACCTACAAAACCCTCCACAACCTGCCCCCCCAGCCCTCATCTCCTTACACACTCCTGCACACACTGTTCATTCCTCCTCTGTCACCTCCCTCATCTGCCCTGCTTCCCTAACCACCTTCGATCCTTCTCCCTTGCTGCCCCCCATGCCTGGAACTCCCTCCCTGCCCACATCCGCCTCGCCCCCTCCCTCTGTTCCTTCAAATCCCTCCACAAAACCCACCTCTTCCTAAACGCCTTCCCCAACAACCGCTAGTACTCCCCTCTCAACATTCACTGTCCGCCTAACTGCAACCAAGCCAAGCACATGCACCTGAGACTCTGCATCCACTTGAATGTTTTTATCCCTTATCTTTCTATATGTCCCCTATTCCTGTCTCCCCCATCCTAGTCTATTAGATTGTAAGCCGTAGGCAGGGACCGCATCTATCTCGTTGCTATGTAAAGTGCCAGGTACACTGCTAGAGCTATACAAATGCTTGTAATAATAATAATAATAATTGTTTCTATCTGTGCACTTTGCAAAAAGATTTGCCTCCACCCTCCAACTCGAGGCAAAGTGGAGAAATGGTAATGATGATCTTTGTTGCCTGCACATCAATTATGTAACAACGTTAATCTATGCCTCTATGTGGAGCAGTTCAAAAACAGTTGTGGATTTAAGTGTAATAATTAAAGAAAGATCTTCCTCTCTAGAAGCCTTTTCGCCAAATTCTTCTCTGTTGCACCTGTACATTTCCACTGGCCTAGTTTGTTCTTGGGTGACATCAGAAGGAGAACTCCAGTCTAATATTTTACTGTCTGCAAAATATATTTCCAGTCCTTCAATTGTTTTCAAGGTTTCATTTTTCTATTCAAAATAAAACCACTAATGTGTTGCTCTTGACTTTACGGCCAAGTTGCTGTGACTCTTTTCAGCAGACTCTTGGAGTATGTAATTGCTTAAAGACTCGTAAACATAATTAATTTTAATTTATAAAAAGTAGCAACAACCTCCTTTTCTCTACCTGCAATACCCTGACTTAATACAATGAGAAAATTATTTTTTCCCCTCCAAACTGAAAATACTTCTCCATTGCTTCCTTGTGGTCTATTAGCAATCACACAAAGTCAAATGTGAGAAGCTCACAGTATGCGCATAATGTGTAATGCAACAAAAGACACGGGGAAATTTCATACTAACTGCAAAAGCCGTAATAGAGCTGCCAAAAAAAATGATATCAGCAAGTTTCCTAGAGAGCTAGGAGTGTTTGGCAAAGGGGATTCACGCCTAGGGATCTGTAAGTTATCTATAGCAGAGATTAGTTAACTTTAGGCAGGGAACCATTATGTCAACTGTTCTACCGATCTGTTGCCTTTTCTGATATTTAACTCAGCCCCTCAGGAGCATGTACCTTAAATGTCTTACTATTTTTTTTTTAAATAAAATGATTTTCAAATGAATCATACTTTAAAAGGTAAGAAACTGCAAAATAAAATAGGCAACTTGCTTATTGGCATTGTACAGTGCCAGTGGAATAGCACTTGGAAGTGGAGGGACCTTAGGGAAGAAAAGTGGGATTGAAGCACTCTGAGATCGAATGCTGCAGAAAGGAGGGAAGTTGAAAGCCTTCAGGTTAGCCCGTCAAAAGACTCTAACCTGGTAAGATTATGGACCTAGTTAAGAACATAAGAAGTGCCATACTGGGTCAGACCAATGGTCCATCTAGCCCAGCATCCTGTCTCCAACAGTGGCCAATCACAGTGGCTTGGGAGAAGCACCCAACAGGTCACAATGGGGGATCCGTTCCCTGATTCTGTCTGGCTAATAGCTGCTAATGGATCTGTCTTCCAGAAACTTGTCCAAACCTCTTTTAAACTCCGCTATAGTACTGGCCCTTACCACAGCCTCTGGCAGTAGATTCCACAACACTTATATGCTGAGTGACCCGTAAATTGTCCCAAAATATCACCTTAGCCACTTCCTTTATTGCTACGGCCTCTACAGATGCGGTAGTGTGGTCAGCTCGGACCATGGTGGCCTCCGTGTCCGCTCGGCGTAGGATGTGGCTGAGGTCTTGGAGGGTGGACGCTCACGCTAAGAACCTCTTAGTATCTGGCCCGTTTAAAGGGGGAAAGTTGTTTGGGGCCAATCTTGATAGGGTGCTTAAGGAAGCCAGCGAGAAGGACAAAAAGTTGACTCTTCAGCATTTCGCAAGTAACAGGTGCGTGAGAGGCTTTAACAGACCTTTCTCTGCTTCGTTCCCAAGGAGAGGGGACGCTGGCTGGAATAATCCCTCCTGGCTCTTCCGAGGCAGGGAATACTGAAGCCAGGGCCGCAGAACTGGGTGCTTTTCCTCAGGCCACAGGCCTGCATGCTCCTCGCCTTTGTCACACCAGCCAAAGCAGGACTCCTGACAACCCCACTCCAGGGTTGTTGTCTGCCCTTGGCATCCAGCTCCCGGTAGGTGCTCGCCTCCTCACATTTTCCCCTTCGTGGCGCAACACCACCGCGGATGCTTGGGTGGTCGAGACCATCTCCCAGGGTTATGCGATAGAATTCCGTTATCCTCCAAGGCAGCTCTGTTGCATATTCCCCTTGGTAAAGGACAAGGCAAAACATTCTGCCATGCTAGCGGAGATCAGCCGCCTGGTAGATATAAGGACCATCGAACAGGTCCCTATTGCTCAGAGGCGACAAGGCCTATACTCCATATTGTTCTTGGTATCCAAAAAATCAAGCCAGTGGCGGGCGGTTCTGGATCTCAAATTGTTAAACAGGTTCGTCCAAGTCAAAAAGTGCACTCAATCTCCAAGTTCATTCATCAAAGGGAATGGCTCGTGTCAATAGATCTACGCGATGCGTACTTTCATGTTCCCATCCTCCCAAGCCATCGACGGTGGCTGCGCTTCCAGTATGCCTCTTGCCACTGGCAGTCTCGGGCCCTTCCCTTCAGCCTTGCCACGGCACCCAGGACCTTCACAAAGGTTCTGGTTCCTGTGATCACCAGTCTTCGAGTTCAAGGCCTCACGCTCCATCCATATCTGGACGACGCTCTCGTCTGCGTCCCCATGCAAACCCAGGCAGTAGCGGCGGTACAATCGACCCTGCAGTCCCTTACGACCCACGGGTTCCTAATCAACACAGAAAAAAGCCTGCTGAGCCCCACGCAGTGCATAGGACATCTGGGGGTGATCATCGATACCCAGGAGGATCGCATTTTTCGGTCCGAGCGTCAATGCAAGCTCAGGACCCTGATAGAGCATGTTCACTCTTACTACCGGATATTGCTCTCTCGTATGGCGTCGCTACAGGGCCTCCTCATATCTTGCATTCAGCACCTGTCATGGGCCAGACACCACAGCCACCTCTCCAGACCCATCTGTGCCCGTATCAACGGCAAATTATGGAAAGGACCAGGGTCTGGCTTTCCCCTCCTCAATAGATCCTCGACTCACTCAACTGGTGTATGTCTCCTCATCTGTTTCAGGATGGAGTTCCCCTGTCCAGTCCTTTGAGGAAGGTCGTCACCACCGATGCTAGTCTCTCGGGCTGGGGGGCTCACATGGAGTCCGAATACACTCAGGGCTCCTGGCAACCAAAAGACAAGAGGCACTCCATGAACTGGATGGAGCTCAGAGCTATCCACTTGGCGCTCCTGCACTTCGCTCCCAAGATCAGGGGATCTCATCTGATCGTTCTAACGATAGCCTACATTCGCAATCACGTCTGCGATGGCCTACATTCGCAGCCAGGATGGGTCACGAGCTCCGACCCTGCACAGGGAAGCATCTCGTCTGATGGATTGGGCAGAAGCCAATCTTCTCTCTTCTATCAGCCAAGCACATAAGAGGAGAAGAAAACGTCACGGCGGACTGGTTCAGCTGCAGGCAGGTGGATCCGGGAGAGTGGACTCTCTCTCAGACGGCATTTCTTCAAATCTGTCACGTGACCGACCTCTTCGCATCCAGCAGGAATGCCAAGTGCAAGACATTCTTCTCCCGGTTCCGTTCTCCTCGGGCCGAAGCCATAGATACTTTGAACGTCCTGTGGCCCACGAGGCTCCTTTATGCTATTCCCCTCCTTCGTGATTCTCAGCAACGTGATTGCCAAGATTCAACGAGACCGGGCAACGGTGATCCTGGTAGCTCCCAAGTGGTCAAGGCATCCGTGGTTCGCCGATCTTGTGAGCCTATCTCGACAAGTTCCAATGCTCCTGGACCTGGAGCCTGACTTGCTCTCTCAAGGTCCAGTACTGTATAGCAATCCACGGTTTCTACGACTGACGGCATGGCTCTTGAACATGAGGCCTTGAGGAGCCTGGGTTACTCCGAAGTGGTGCTGTACACTCTTCTGTCCTCCAGACAGACTTAGGATCTATCAGTCCTCTTGGAGAGAGTTCGTGACTTGGTGTTCACAACATCAGGTGAATCCTAAGAAGCCATGAATTAGCAGTGTCCTACATTTTTTACAAATGGGCTTAAATAAGGGTCTCCGGGAGAACACTCTTACCTGTGAGGTGATGGCTCTCAACAAGACCTTAGCGACTATTAGGACTAGGGTATCTTGAACCACCCTCACATCAGACAATTTCTGGGGGGTGCTAGAGCTCTGGCACCTCCTGTAGTTCATAGTTTGCCCTCCTGGTGGCTCAATCTCATGCTGAATGCCCTCATGGCCCCTCCCTTCGAACCCATGCATGAGGTGTCTCTCTTCTTCCTCACAATTAAGGTTGCCTTCCTTGTCACAATTACTTCGGCTAGGAGGGTCTCCAAACTCGGGGCTCTGTCTGTTGACCCATTTCTTTGTATTTTTAAGCCAGATACAGTCCTCATCCGTCTCGATCCGGTCTTTGTTCCTAAGGTAAATTCCCTATTCCACAGAAGAGAGGAAAGTATTATTCCCTCATTCTGCCCCAATCCGGTCCATAGACTAGAAAAGAAGTGGCATAAATTGGATCTCCGAAGAGCATTGAAAATTTACCTTAAAAGGAGAGCTTCTTTTAGGAAGTCTCCAGCTGTCTTATTAGAGTTCTGTGGACGAACCCCTAAATCTGTGCCCCACCGGTTTCCATATTCGGGGCCGGCGAGGTGGGGAACCCCCCTTGCTCTCCGACTTGGCTCCTGGGGACCCAGGGACCACACCCAGGGTCCCGGTGTGAAGCCTAGCCGCAGGCTGAAACCTGATCCTACCCTCCCCCTCCCGAGTCCACCAGTCTCGCTCTGGGTTGCCTCGTCCATGAGGCCCAGGCCCTGTTACCTCTCAGGAGCCTCCTGTCCCTTCACAAGTCACTGCCCCAGTCTGGGCTGCTGCCATCGTGGACAAGCTCTCTGTCCCAAGATGCCTCCTCTCGCCCTCCATCCGCCAGCTTTTCTTCTTGCGGCCCCAGACCCTGCCCCCGCCCTTGCCGGGCTCTCCCCACCTGGGGCCCAGTGCTCCCTGATGATGTCAGCGCCCAACGCCACTCGAGCTCTCCCCGGCGTGGCCACGGCCAGGGCAATGCTGCCGTCTGCCTCACTCTCGGCGCCTGCGCTCCCGGCTGGGGTCCGGGGCTCCTGCTGCTCTCCTCCCGTCACATGCCCCCCCATCCAAGAGGTCCCTTTGGGGGGGCTGGGTCAGTGGGGCCGTGTCACCCTGTCGAGAAAGAAAGTCAGTGTTACGATGAAGTTTTCCAGCTCGATGGTGGATCTCAAAGTGATAGGGTTGCAATGCCAGATACCACCGGAGCAACCGGGGATTGGTGTCCTTCATGGACGTCGGCCATTGCAAGGGGGCATGATCCGTCATGAGGGTAAAGGTTGCCCCAGCGAGATAGTAGCGGAGTGCCACCACCGCCCACCGTACGGCTAATGCTTCCTTTTCTATAGTCANCATGATCCGTCATGAGGGTAAAGGTTGCCCCAGCGAGATAGTAGCGGAGTGCCACCACCGCCCACCGTACGGCTAATGCTTCCTTTTCTATAGTCGCATATGAGCGTTCTCGAGGTTCTAACTTCTGACTGAGGTATACGATCGGGTGTTCCTCGTTGCTCACCCCCTGGGACAAGACGGCCCCCAGCCCTACGTCTGAAACATCCATTTGGAGGATAAAGGGGTGAGTGAAGTCTGGCGCATATAGGACTGGTGCTTGACAGAGTCAGGTCTTCAGCATTTTGAAGGTCCTGACCAGCTCGGGGGGTCCATTGGACATGCGCGGGTTTCCCTTTTCTGGTGGCGGACAGGGGGGCCGCAATGGTGGCGAAGTGGGGTATGTGTTGCTGGTAATACCCGGCTAGCCCCAGGAACTGCTGTACCTGTTCCTTCATGCGTGGGGGCCTCCAGTTGCGCACCGCTCTAATCTTGTCCCACAGGGGGCGAATCTGGCCTCCCCCCACTTGGTACCCCAGGTAGGTGGCTTCCCGTAGGCCTATGTGACATTTCTTGGGGTTGGCCATGAGCCCAGCCTCCGCCAACGCCTGGGCTACCCAGCGCACATGTTCGAGGTGCTCGTCCCAGGAGGAGCTGAATACAATGTCATATATATATATGCGGCAGCGTAGGCTCCGTGTTTGTTGAGGACCCGGTCCATCAGGCGCTGGAAAGTGGTGGTGGCTCCGTGGAGTCCAAAGGGCATCCTCACAAACTGGTAGAGGCCTATGGGGGTTGAAAAAGCGGTCTTTTCTTGGGCCTCTGGGACCAGGGGAATCTGCCAATAACCCTTGGTGAGGTCCAGCGTGGAGAAGTACTTGGCTTTCCCCAACTGCTCCAGCAGCATATCGATCCAGGGCATCGGGTAGGCATCGAACCGTGAGATGGTGTTCACCTTGTGGAAATCGATACAGAAGTGGGTGGATCCATTGGGCTTGGCCACCAACACGGGTTGGCTGCGCCAGGGGCTACAGGACTCCACGATCACGCCCAGCCGCAGCATGTTGTGCACCTTATCTTTCATCACCTGTAACAGATGGTGGGGGTGTCGGCGGGGAGGTTCCCTCACCACCTTCCCGGGTTCCGTCTCCACTTTGTGCTGGGTCAGGGAGGTGCGGCCGGGGGTCCCCGTGAAGACTGCGGGGAAAGATGATCCAAGGGTTATCACCTGTCTCCGCTGGGGTCCGGTCAACGTCGCCCCCATTTGCACCACCTCCTGCTTGGGCTCAGGTGGCCTTGTCTCGGGGTCGTCCCCCCGTCAACGCCTCCATGGCATTTTCTCCTTGCTCCTTCCATTCCTTTAACAGGTTGATGTGGTACGTCTGCGTGTCAGGGCGTCTCCCGGGCTGTCGAACGACGTAATCAACATCACCCACCTGTCGGATCACCTCATAGGGACCTTGCCAGGTCGCTAACAGCTTGGAGTCAGAGGAGGGTAGTAGCACTAAGACCCTCTGTAGCTGTCGGGCTCGTGCACGCCGGTCGAACCAGGCCTTCTGTCGGGTCTGGGCCTCCAGGCCATTCCGCTCCGCCCATTCACCCAGCCTCCATAGCCTTTCCCTCAGCCGGGTCACATAGAGGATGACGTTGTGGGTCGGGGAAGGGACCTCCTCCCAACCCTCTTTAACCAAGTCGAGTAGGGCTGTCGACCGTATAGGAGCTCAAAAGGAGAGAACCCCAGCGAAGCCTGGGGGACTTCCCGGTATGCCAACAGGAGGACTGGGAGTAACGAGGCCCATGCCCTGGGCTCCTCCCTTACAAATCATCATAATATGGCCTTCAAGGTCTGATTGAACCGCTCTACTACCCCGTCTGTTTGGGCGTGGTACATGGAGGTACGTATCTGCCGGATCTTTAACAACTGGCATAGCTGCTTCATCAGCCTGCCCATGAAGTTGGTCCCTTGATCCGTTAAGATGGTATGGGGGAACCCTGTCTGCGCAAACATCTTAAGCAAATTCCAGGCTATGATAGGGGCCTTGATCAATTTCAGGGTGACTGCCTCGGGGTAGTGGGTAGCATAGTCCACCGTCACCAGGATGTATCGGTACCCCTCACTGGATCGTTCTAAGGGCCCTACAATGTCCATACCCATCCTCTCAAAGGGGACGTCCACCAGAGGTAAGGGAACTAAGGGGGCCGGGGCCACCCTCTTCTTGGTGGTTAGTTGGCAGTCCGGGCAGGAGGCACAGTACTGCTGTACGGCTGCCCAGATTCCGGGCCAATAAAATCGGGTGGTTAACCGCTCCCAGGTTTTTTCCCTCCCCAAATGCCCCGCGCAAGGCATCTCATGTGCCATGCGCAGTAAGTCCGCCTGGACGGCTTTGGGCACCAATAACTGGTAGACCTCCCCCCCCCGCCTCGGGATTCTTCTCCAGTCGGTCGTCTACTAACTCGAACCGGGGGTAGGTCAAGGCCCTCTCCGGGTCCCGGGGTTGCCTGTTAACCACTGTAACTTGCTCATAGGCGTTCCCTAGCAAGGGATCATTACGTTGGGCCTGTATAAAATCAAAGGAACTCACCATCCAGAGTGCCTCCCCAGGGGCCCAGTGTCGATCCTCTGGAGGTGGGAGGTCCTTGGGTGGGTTTGTAGGGTCCTCCTCCTGTCCCTCGAGGTCTTTGGGTGGCTGCAACAACACTGGCAAATCCCCCCAATCCCTGCCTAATATCACGGGGTGTGAGAGGCCGGGCACCACTCCCACCTGGTGTGTCACTGAGCGCCCGTTCAGGGAGAGGGTCACGGGGCAGGTGGGATACCTCCGCATGTCCCCGTGGATACATCGTATACGCACACTGGGGTCGTGGGGCCGGGGAAGCCCCTGTATCCCTGCTCTCACTAGGGTTCTGCCACACCCCATATCTACAAGTGCCTCGTACTCCCGTCCCCCTATCCACACAGACACGAATGACTTCCCTTCCCTGCGCGGGGCCCCATAGTCTTCCCCGAGCCACCCGTCTGTGAAGGTACAGTCCACGAGGGGACAGTCTCTCTCAAAGTGGCCAGACCACCCGCACTGGAAACACAGCCGGGCACTGAGGTTACCCGTCCCTTCGCGTATCACACTGGGTCCGAGGTAGGGTCCTGAGGGGAGCCCTCGCGGGCCCTCCCCGGAAATGGGCCTAACATCACCCTCATTTCTCCCTTTACCTACCCCTTTGGGTCCCTCCTCCCGGCCGGGATTCCCATTCTGTCCCTCCTGGGCGGCACCTCCCTTGGGCCCCTTTCCCCTCCCTAGAATAACCTCGGGGACTCTCCTTATACCCATAATGGGCGGCCCCTTCAAAGGCCTCGTAATTTTCCATGAGGTGGACAGCTGCCTCTAGGGAGGTGGGTTGGTGTCGGGCTACCCAGGCCTTCCCGCCCGGGGGAAGTATCTGGATAAATTGCTCGGTCATTAACAATTCAACGGTCTCTTGCGAGGATCGTTGCTGTAGCTTCAGCCACCTCATGCAATGCGTTCATAGTTGTTGTGCCACGGCGTGGGGAAAAGCCCCTGGAGGGTACTTCTCGCCCTGGAATCGCTTCCTATAGGTTTCCTCCAAGATGTCTAATCCCTTGAGGATGGCCTCCTTCACCTTCCGGAAGTCGGCGGCGTCTTGGGCCTCCAAACGGTCGTATACCATCTGCGCGGGCCCAGACAAACACGCGGCCAGGAAAATGGCCCACTGATCTTCTGGCCACCGTGGCTACTCTTTCAAAAATGTTCCCAAAAGTCTCCGGGTCGTTGGAGGGGGCCATTTTGGTGAGGCGGACCTGGGGACCCTGAGCTTCCCCTTTTTCTTGTCCAGCGGACGCGAGAGCTGCCAGAGTGGGGTTCATTAAAGCAGTCACTTGTTCGGCCAGCTGGGCCTGTGTTCGCAACCGAGTACTGTCTAGCTCGCTCGTGACTTGCTGGAAGAAACTCCGCTGGGTCTCTAGTTGGACTTGGTGGGACTCCATAAGCCATTTCAGCATGGCCTCGGCGTCCATGATGGCAGCTGGGGCCTCCCTCCTGGGCCCGGTGGTTGTCCCCCCGGTTTGGATCCGAGCCACGGCACCAGTTGTGGACGAACCCCTAAATCTGTGCCCCACCGGCTTCCATAATCGGGGCCGGCGGGGTGGGGAACTCCCCCTTGCTCTCCGACTTGGCTCCCGGGGACCCAGGGACCACACCCAGGGTCCCGGTGTGAAGCCTAGCCACAGGCCGAAGCCTGATCCTACCCTTCCCCTCCCGAGTCCACCAGTCTCGCTCTGGGTCGCCTCGTCCCTGAGGCCCAGGCCCTGTTACCTCCCAGGAGCCTCCTGCCCCTTCACAAGTCGCTGCCCTAGTCTGGGCCGCCACTATCGTGGACAGGCTCTCTGTCCCAAGACAGCTCCTCTCGCCCTCCATCCACCGGCTTTTCTTCCCATGGCCCCAGACCCTGCCCCCGCCCGGCTCTCCCCACCTGGGGCCCGGCGCTCCCTGATGACATCAGCGCCCCCTACGCCACTCGAGCTCTCCCCAGCATGGCTATGACCAGGGCAACGCTGTCGTCTGTCTCGCTCCTGGCGCCTGTGCTCCCGCTGGGGTCCGGGGCTCCTGCTGCTCTCCTCCCATCACAAGTTCACAGTTCGAAAAAGGGGCAATAAAGCATCTCGCCCAGCTATTGGGCGCTGGATAGCGGCATGCATTTCAGAGGTATACAAGGCCTCTGGGCTCATGCCGCCACTCTCGGTTCTTCCCCACTCCACCCGTGGGGCAGCTGCCTCTGCAGCATTCAGTGCTAGGGCACCCTATGCAGAGATTTGTAGGGCAGCTGCATGGGCGAACCCCCATTCATTTACTCGACACTATCGAGTAGACTTGATGGACTCAGCAGATGCTGCCTTTGGCCGCAGAGTCCTCCAGTCTGTTCTTCAGGAGCCTTGATCCCCCTTTTCTCACCCTACTCTGCACTACACTGCTCTGGTAAATCCCAGGCTAAAAGAGCTCCCATCCTGCACATCCCAGGAGAAAGGGCAATTGGTTTACTTACCGGTGAATTGCCCTTCTGGGTAATGTGCAGGACGGGAGCTCGGCCCACCTGCTATTTGGGGATGAAGTGGCTGAATTTCAGGTGCAGATGGGGGATTGGAGTCTTGGGGAGATTTAGTTTCAGGGTAGGGATTCCTGTGTGTGTGTGTGTGTCTCTCTCTCTCTCTCTCTCCCCCTCTGTCGGTTTCCAGCGGGTTCCTCTATTGTATTTTTCTTATCGTTACACTTATTTTAATGTTCTTGGAGTTTTGTTGTTAGTATTTTTATACAGCTTTGAGAACAACTGGCAAGTGGGAGGGATGGACCCCCTCTATCCACGGCCAGTCGCAACTTTGTTAGTCTGCCTCCTACTGACCTAGGCGGGGATCATCCCAGGCTAAAAGATCTCTTGTCCTGCACGTTACCCAGAAGGGCAATTCACCAGTAAGTAAACAAAGTGCCCTTTCTCCATCTTTGTTATGGCATCTTCTTACATATTTGAAAATCGTCAACATGTGTCCCCTCAGTTTTCTTTCCTCTAGCCTCAACATTCCCAGATCTTTTCACCTTTCCTGATATGACTTGAACATCTTTGTTGCTCTCCTCTGAATCCTTTCCACTTTGGGTGCAGCCACATGAGCTGCGAGGGCCCAATCCCCATGCAGTCCTGTGCCACCACAGTTGGAATGAGCCAATACATCGGCTACAGGAGCAGCCGCCTGTCCCTGCCCCACTTCCCTTGGGCAGCCTTATCCCAGATGGGGTAGTAACGTGCCCTTGGAATTTTTCCAAGGGCACATCATGTAGCAGCCGGCTGCTCCCCTCACCCCAGGCACCAGCCACACAATGCGCTACATCACGGGGCCTGGCTGCCCAGAGTGGGATAAAGCTACCCAAGGCATGGTAAGCTCCCCACTCTCTCATGTGGCTTCACCCTGTCAGCATCCTTCTTGAAAACACGAAGAAGAAACAAAAATGCCTGTTTAGTATGTCTTAATTAGAAAAATCTCTGCTCTGAGTAGCATTGCTATGATTACATACAGAATCACTGAGAAGACGCAATTTTTAAAATACTGTTTCTGTGAAATAAGGTGTTACTGCAATAATGAGATGCCCTGTCTTTCAATTAGTTTGTAGCTTTTAGTTTTTAATATATTTGAGGGAAGTATTTGTTAATTTTTGGTTAATAACTGTAAAATTGACATGCTTAATTTTTTCCAGCAGGCCTGTTGTATAGCTCCTTACCTTCTCAGTTTGCACACTAAAGATGTCAACCCAAGTCTTCCTCAATTGTGCAATCAGCTTAGAGTGACAGGAGGTTACCAGCTGAGGGTATAGAGGCAAACAGCTGTTTGAAACCTTTATTTTTTGCCATCATAAACTAAACCTAATAATTATCAATGTATCTTTGCAAATAAGCTTTTATTGGTAAATATCCATGTAATTTCAAAGCAGGAAGTCCCATTTACAACTGAAGCTTGACTGCATAACCTATTTTATATTGACATGCTGTGAATAATTTTGTTTGCCAATTGCTATTATTTTGTAGAGCAAGGATAACAAGCCTTGTATTTAATTAGCGAATGAAATCTTATTAACAGTTACAAACATCGGAGTAACAGAAATTAAGGCCCTTTTCACATGGACCACAGTGGGTATGTGGATGGGTGTGCGCTGGCGGTGGGTGGACGTGAGTGTGCGGCTGTTCCCACGGGCGCACACCCATCTCCACGCATGGAGCAACTGGCATTGGTGCCTGTTGCTCCGTGCGTGGGTCATGGGCGGAGATGGGTGGAGTGCGGGAGCGCGCATGCACCCCCACCCATCTCCCGCGGTGTTCTCATGGGTGCCCCCCCATCCCCCCCGCACCTGCTGCGGCATTCACATGGGTGCCTCCCCCCCAACCTGTACACGCATGCGAGGGGGTGGGGATGCCCATGTGAGAAGGGCCTAAGATTCATAAGGGCATAAGGAGTCTTTTATTTTTGGGTCACTGGTTCAAATTTGACACTGGTTGCTAATGAATCAGTCAATCACCGGATGAATTTTTGTGTCTTCTGCGATATGAGCTGATGTCTCTGGTTCCTCAAAAGCACAGGAAAGAGGAACAATGGGGTCCACTGGATAGCCCTCAGGACATGGAACTGGAAGACATGTATTCAAATTCTGACTTGACCATGACCTCCAAAGTTGGTCTTTGGCTATAGTCACCATTTTCCAGCCTCGGTTCCCCATCTGTAAAATGGGAATAATTGCGAAATGGGAAAATGGGCCGTAGGATAGAGACCAAGGACCGTTCTGTTCATATACACTGATCTCCTTTTTTTCCTCCAGAACTTAAATTAGTTTGGCATTACAACGTATGAAACTCTGTACTGCTGCTTTCTCTAGGCTTTGCTGGGGAGGGCGGTGGGGTTGGCGTCCCCCATCATTGATGGGGTTTGCTCCC
Organism: Sphenodon punctatus; assembly: GCA_003113815.1. Taxonomy (NCBI): domain Eukaryota; kingdom Metazoa; phylum Chordata; class Lepidosauria; order Sphenodontia; family Sphenodontidae; genus Sphenodon; species Sphenodon punctatus. Next base: position 194,627 of record QEPC01005161.1, read on the forward strand.
CACTGTCCCCCAGGTTCATAGTCTGGGCGTGCTCCTTGATTTCCAGCTCCGCCTGGATGCCCAGGTGGGGTGCGTGGTGAGGAGCGTGTTTCGCCAATTACATCTGGTGTGGTGGCTTTGGCCATATGCCTTGGACTCTGACTTGCCACTCTTATCCATGCTTTCATCACCTCAAGACTGGACTACTGTAATGCACTCTGCGTGAGGCTACCCATGACGACAGTTCAGAGACTGCAGCTGGTGCAGAATGCGGCGGCCCATCTCCTTACGGGGATGGGTTGCTATGAGCACATTACACCAGTACACTGTTCTTTGCACTGGCTACCTATAGTCTTCTGGGCCCGATTCAAGGTGTTGGTGGCTACCTATAAAGACCTATATGATCTGGCCCCTACCTGTCTGCGGGATCGCCTCACTCCCCAGGCTCTAGATTGACCCGTGTGGTTGACCAGGAGCACCCTTCTCGAAGTCCCCCAAGGATCTTGGGGGGTGACTATGGAGAGGGCGTTCTTGGTGACCTCATCAAAGCTGTGGAACTCCCTCCTGGCAGAGGTCTGTGTGACCCTGAATCTCCCCTCCCTTCGACGACACTGCAAGACTTGGCTGTTCCACCAGGCTTTCGGTAGAGGAGATGGGTAAAGGGGTGAGGGGTTGGGGTGGGGGAGAATATCTTTTAAACTCCGTGTGGATTTTTTAATATTGTATTTTATGTTTTTTGAATTATTATTAACTGTGAGCGGCCCCGAGCTGCTGATAACAGGAGGGTGCGGAGTATAAAAATGGTTAAATTAAATAATGAGTCTGGATTCCATGGCGGTCAGTGTAGCAATTAATGGGCCTATTTCAAAGTCCATGGAAGACTTTCACTGATCTGAATGGGCGCTGAATCAGGCCTGTAAGGCTGGAGGATTATTCCATGGTTTACATGTAGTTAGTTAACAGAAAGCATGCCTATAGATGTTACTAAAGAAGATGCAGTTGGTTTATGGGTTTTGCGGGACCTATAAATGTTGTTGCACACGACAAACATCCTAGCTCTATACATTATAGGAATTATAAGGATATTCTAGGAATGGTGGACTAAATTTCATGAGTAGTTTTATTGAAGTCACTGGGTTTGATCCGAAACGGTGCGTGCCACGCAAATAGCCCTGCATGTCTCACATGCAACTCGCACGCCTCTCATGTGCACCCGTGTAGGCAGCACTATGGCCCACATACAAGCTGCGCACACGTAAGTCCTGCGCACAAGGGTTTGGGCTCGAGCCCACCAGGACATTTTCTGAGCCTAAATGTAAATGCTTCTTTAATTGCTTTTGCTTTCGTGGATCAAGGCTTAAGATTTTTTGAGTGTTAGAGTAGACCAAATTCTAAAGACAACTCTTCGTGTTACCCACTCTGTTAGATGAAGCTTGAGCACAGATTGAAACCAGAATGGTAATGGAGGAAAGTTACCAATGGAAATTGTAAAGTCCTCGTCATTTTACGTTTCTAAAAATAGGTTGTATAATGTGTATCTGGGAGCGTTTAGGTATAATTAATCTGGTCTGCCCTGGGGACAGTGTAATAAATGACCACTTGAAGTTCCTTCCATCATTAGGATGCTATGATTTTATAAATTAAAATGTTACAATACTTTTAAATTCCTTGGGAAAAATATTTTTCAGGTAAGAAGCATCTATACACTCTTGACATGATCCTTAATATCAGGAGGGAAAATTCCACTTTGGTTCAGAAATTATCAGTGGGGAAATTCACAAAACATAAACAGGGGTATTTGTGCATTTCAGGGAAGAGCTGAACGCCTGCCAGCTACGGACAGAAGTGATAACAAAACAACAGGAGAGCGTGGAGAGCGAAATCAAGGCAGAAAAGGAGGCAGGAAATACGTAGGTAGAGAATACTTCTGCTTGACACAGATTAGTGGCAATTCCCTCTGTTTAGAGACAAAGAGATAATCTTTGCTTCCTTCTTGTTTGCTGAAAATGTTTGCTAGCATTGTTAAGCATGCTCTTGATTCGATTTATCAAGTGATGCTTAACGAGCTAGTGATTAAAACCTGGGATTAAAAAAACCCAAACTGAGTTATCTCAGCAGGCCATGCCATGTAGCAAGAAGCATTACCCTATTACGCTGCTCTGGAACATGGACCATATGCTCTCTCTCCCAAGTGAGCAAAGAACAGTGATACAATCACTCTCCAGGCAGCTTGCCTATTATTCATACCAACCATACCTTTCACTTGCTGAACAGAGTGACAATGCTGCAGCTTTAGGAACCGTTGATCTCTGCAGTTTTCTGGTGTGAGGTAAGATATGCTACTAAGGGCGTTTATAGACGAGACAAAAAAGGCGGCTGATCCTTTGATCAGCCGCCTTTCTTGCCGCTCGTCTACATGCGTGGCCTGCTTTTTAATCCGCGTCGGAGGGGGCAGGCGATCCTGCCCCCTCCGACGCGGATTCCCGGAGTGCCGGCTTTACGCCGCACTTCCTGGTCCCGTGCGCGAGTGCGCATGCGCAGAAGGGCGCGCATGCGCACTCGCACTCTGCCCCGTGTCTGAACATCAGACATGACATGCAGAGACGCCGCGGCGGGAAAACCCGGCGTTTAGCGATCCCGCTTGTAAGCGGGATCGTCTATAAACGCCCTAAGACTATTGCACTGGACCAAGGAGCAGGTGCTGGTGGTAGAAGGAGCATTTCATTATTTATTTAATAATTTACTTATGTAAATGTATATGACACCCTTCCCAAAGGCTTAGGGCAGCTCATGCCAATATATAAAACTTGAACTAAAAATAGCCTTAAAAACCCCTCAACCCTCCCACAACCCCCCACCAGAACTACCCAATACCATCTTCCCAACATCCCACATCCAAATATCCCTCACAGGCCTTACCCCACAACCACCCATCACAACCCATCCCTATCCCTGCCTGCCAAATGCTTTTTTGAACAAAAAAGTCTTACATCACTTCCGGAAGGTGGCTTGGGCTCAGCTGAACCTTCAGGGGAAGGGAGTCCGATAATAGTGAGGCAGCAACCAAGAATGTCTCCCGTGAGCCCTCATCATACAAACAAAGCTGATGCCGATACCCACAGGAAGGTGCTCCCAGACAATCGAAGAGGCTGCAATGGGACATGGTAACCAGCACCTTGAAATATATGATAACAGATATTTATGAACTAGCCCTTTGTTTGGACAAAGGTGACATAGTGGAGTGATCAAAGGCTGTGTAAAACTAGGAGTCAGGAGTCATGGATTATACTCTTGGCCCTGACACTGATACACTGTGGGACCACAAACAAATTGTTCTGCCTCCATTTACCCATTAGAGCACGGAACTGATAGCCCCTAACTACCTGAAAGCAGAGTTGTGAGGTTTTCTTCTTGTTTATAAAGCAGTCTGAGATCCTTGGATAAAAAATGTTATAAAAATATTGTAGAGAACAGAAAGTGGCGCGTGTTTAAAATAAATATTAAGTCTAGCACTGTGTTCTGCAAGACCTAGTCTGGAACAAACTCAGTCAAATTCAGTTCCAGATTTTCTCTCTGTGTGTGTGTGTGTGTGTGTGTGTGCGTGCGTGCGTACGAGAGAGAGACAAGAGGGGGTCCAGGGTTCTGCTACAGGACTAGACTCAATTGTAGTGGCAGACAAATAGATATACTGCTTATCTTTACAGTGAAGTGAAACAGCCTCACTCACTATGAGGGTGCAGCCACAAGAGCTGCTTGGGGCCCAATCCCTGTGTTGCCCTGTGGCGGGCAAGAACAGTCACCACGCTGAGGGGCCAGTATGGGAAGCTGGGCAGATGAGAGCCCCACCACCACCAGGGTGGGGCCAAAAATCCCCAAATCTTTGCCAAAGATCATGCCACGGCCACAGGAGTGGGTGCCCATCCCTGCCCTGCATAAGATCCCATCCCTGGCTATTATGTAGAAACGAGTGACAGGTATCAACGCCCGCTGCTCCAAGCCCTGCCATGGAGTGGAGCAGACATGGCCCGGACACATGAGTTGCCCCGCCTTGGGATAAGGCTGCTACATAACGCGTCTTTGGATTTTTTCTGAGGACGCATAGCAGTCAGCTGCTCGGCCTACCCTGGGGCAGGGGAACATCTGGCAGCCACTGACCACCTGCTGCCCAGGGTGGTTTAAGGCTAGGCAAGGCATGGTAGCCATCCCATGGAGTGTCATCATGGGACTGCACAGTGCACCCTAAAATGATTATAAAATAAAAAAGTGCCTATCAAGCTGAGATGGTAAACAGATCGTTGTCTCTTGCCAGCCACAACTCCATCATGTTGTTCATTATGAGGGGGCTACATGACACTATTCTCTCATCACACGTGCTTTAAAATTAATTCTGGCCTTTCAAACATATGCCTTTTTTACACGGACCTGCGGGGGGGGGAGGTGGGTGTGTTGGCACGGCAGGCGTAGGTGGGGGTGTGCCCGCTTACATGGACATCCACCTACTACCACCCATCTCCACCATTCTGTCGGAGGGCTCCGTGGGTGGAGATGGGTGTGCGGCGGGTGTTGGTGGGTGTGTGACGGGAGCGCGCATGCTCAAACACCCGCCGCCCGTGGCATTTACACAGGCGCACACCCATCCCCCCACCTACTGGCAGCCATTTACACAGACTGCCCCCCTGCCACACCCGCCTGAACACCAAGCGGGGGGGGGGAGTCCATGTAAAAATGGCTGTAGTAAGATAGTTCACAACAAAAGTAAGACGACAACACATGGGAAAGAATAACAGATACAGCAGTTGCTTTCTCACATGAAATACCTTTGGATTAATTTGGTCAGCCAAATACTATGGCTTGTTTTTGTTCTTAAACGCACTGGTATAAATCCAGAGGGTGAAAACAAATGAGAGATTAACCCGCTAGAGTCCGGGGTCGCTTGCTCCATAGAGCTCGCATGCAGCCTTACTTGCAGGTTCTGTGCGACAAATGGGACAGACAGGCAGGCACCATGCTCTGCCCCTTACCCCCTCTCTCCTGACACACGGGTGCAGCAACCCCTGGGTACAGAAAACTGCCTTTGCTGTGGTTTTCCGTCAGTTTACTTGTTTGTTTTTGCTTTTTGGAAGGGGCTCCGAATTCTCAGGGACGATGCCTTGAGTTGTGCTGCAGGGCAGAGGAATGGCAGGTGCACCAATCCGCCAGGCCACACTGGCTCGTCGCCTGTACTTTTAAAAACACTAACCTAGTGCACATGGTATATGCGTATATTACAGAGCCACAGTCGTGGCTCTATAGTTAAGGCAGTAGCAAACTTGCATTGAACAGCGCCTATGCTGTTTAATGGGAACCAGTAGAGCAAAAACATCCGGTTGGCGACCATTCTAGCTTTCCTTCAGCAGCATGTGTTCTGTGATTACAAACAATGAAGGGGAATGCAGGGGCGGATCATGGGGGGTGGGGGGACTGAAGATGGGAGGGTCCCCATCCCTCACCTGCCTCTGCCTGCTAGTAGTGCTGCAGTAGCAGCTGCAGGACATGGGTAGACTGGGAGATAAAACTGTTTGTTTACAAACAACTCCTACCCATGTGAGTGATCAGAAGATTGTTGCCTTGTAAAGAAGGTTCTTTGAGATGGCTCCTAACATTCTCATGACTGGGTGGGTTGTGTATGCTCACCATATTCAAATAATAGGCCATGTAATGATCTCGAGCTTCTCTAGTACAAAAAGCACTCTTCCCCCTCACAATGACAGTTCCTTCCAACCCTTTCTGGGAATATAAGAAAAAAATTCCATGCGAGGCTGGAAGGATGGGTGTTGTGAGAATGGGTGATTTCAGATGTGACGTGGTGAGATTCACCACAGTGAATCCCACCCCGGTGTCAATTGCTTCACCACGGGCCATGGTGCCGCACAGTCCCAACAGATGTGAGGGGGCCCCACCCAGGGAAGGGAAACACGAAGGGAGGGGGTAGAGGGAGCTGCAGCGCAAGCAGCGCGCGCAAACAGTGGCCGTACGGAAGGTGCGCGCACTTCAAAAAGAGACACACGCGCACACACAAACGAAGCAGCACACCCGCAGAACAAAGGGGAGCCGAGCAGGGGGACAGAGGGAGGCACACACCGGCGTGGGACAGGGAATCCCACAGCCGGTCGGATGCACGGGAGGTGGGGTGGTGGTGAGGGGCCGGCACGGCCAGCCCAGCAGCAGGGGGAGGGGGCAGGAGCCCAGCAGGCAAGGGGAAGGGGGACCCAGCAGCCCAAGGAGATAGGAGGCAACACAAGGCACAGTGAAGCACAACAGGCATTTATTGAGGGCACAAGTGGCAACGGCCCGGTGAAGAGGCATACAGCTCAGGAGCGCAAGGATAAACGGCGCGGGAGAAGGAGCAGCAGCAAGGGCCCAGTCCGGGAGGGGGGGGACCCAGCACAATGTCCTGCCACGGAACAAGCGTCCGGTGGAGAAGCACACCTGGTGCATGAGGGGAAGCACCGGACAATGGCACAGACACCAAACACCCCCACCCCTGCCTCCATGGGGGAGGAAGGGCAAGGGGGCCACCCAGACACACACACCAAGGCAAACGGGGTCGGTGGAAGGCCGGTCCACGGTCAAGGGCCACCAAGGCGAGGGAGCGGCCCCAGACCCACAGAACAGGGGCCACCAGGCCAGGTGCAGGAGAGCAGGGTTCAAGGGTGGGGGAGGCAGCTCACGGAGACAAAGGGCTGTTAGCGACAGGTCAGCAGGAGGCCTCACGGAGGGTGTCGGAGCAGCAGCTGCAGGACCCAGACAAGAGGGCGACAGGCAGGCGGAGGCGAGTCACAGGGGGTCCAGCAGTTCCAAGGAGGTGATGATAGCACCCAGGCCACAGGCGGAAGGAAGGCGCTGATGAGGCAACCGGATGCCAGATGAGGCCGACGCGCCCTAGACCCAGTTGCTGGGGCTACCATCAGGTGGAGGGGGCGGTAACGACAGCAGGTGCACATAGCGGGGCCATTGCCACAGACCCCGGCAGAAGCCGCGGGCGGCCATGTGGAAGCAGATCAGGTAGAAGGCCTCGAAGGGATCTGCACAGCTCATCCCGAGTTGCACATCAGAGTGGCTGCACACCTCAGACAGGGCCGCCAGCTCAGGTCCGGGGGGGCGGGGGCATGCCATAATCAGCCGCAGGAGGCCAGGGCAGATGGGACAGCTCCAGCACATGGTAGTAGGCAGCCCCGCGGGAGCGAGGATACCCATGGGCACCCTGCACGCTGATGAAGTAGAACACTGCCATGGCAGGGCCACCCTCCCTCAGGCAGGTAGCATATCCCGGGAAGGCACACACACACAGGGCAGAGGCTGTCTTGGCAGGACTCCATGCTGCAAGGCCCCCCAGAGTGGATGGTAGGCGCCCCTCAGGGAAGGGGGTGAGCCCACAGTGTACGCGGCAGTCACCAGCGGTCGCAACATAGCCAAAGTGCAGCATTCCAAAGCTCAGGCAATGATAGACATCCAACCGGGTGGGCAAGGAACGCAGGCAGCACTGAATGATGGGCGAATGCCACAGGTCGCAAAGGGCCATGCTCTCGTGGGCGGTCCAGGCACGGACAGGGCCCCCGGAGCATGCTTCAGCTCCTGCAGGGTCTGAGCCGCAGCGGCCATGGTGGCAGCATGGGATGGGGGACTGGACAGGCAGGCAGGGGCTGCCAAGGCTGACCGATAACGGCAGGACGTGAACAATGGGGCCGCTGTGGAGGTAGGTGAAGGGAGTGGGCAGCGCACAGCTGCTGGCATGCAAGACCGGACAGCCCCACGTATACGCACCTGCTAGATGGATAGGAACGTTAGCGAGAGCACGCACAGGGAGCCACAGTGGCCCGGGGGCCAATGCCCTGGGAGGGGGGGAGCCAGGACAGGCTACCCCCAATGTGGCTCCACAACCGCTACCGGGGGTGCGCAATGACACCCCAGTATACCCCCACCCCCTCAGCACCGGCAGACCCCCCATGCAGGGGGCTGAGCTCCCGGGCCGCTAGCCCTTCCGACGGGCTGTGCGGCCACCGGTGCGCACCCAATGGTCCCGGGGGTGGGGGTGGAGGCATACATATATGCGGCACAGGTGTGTGGCCAGGTGCTGTAGCGAGCACAAGTTTCCCCAGCTGTGGACCAAACCAACAGAGTGGCCACACCCACTGGGATGGATCGCACACAGCTGGGAGCTTGACTGGCCCTGCTACAGGCAGTTACGGAGTGGTTCCAGGAGCACGTGGCACTTCTGGGGAGCATTGCTGATGAGCTGGACTGGATGCAAGCTGACTAGCAGTACCTGGCCAGGGTGGGGGCACGCACCCGTCACACTACGAGCAGGGCAGGACGGCTCCTAGCTCTGGGGATGGTACGGCGTCTCGGACTTGCATCCTTCCAGCCGGCAGCAAACATCCTTCCAGCCGGCAGCAGGGCCCTGCTGTCTAGGGGCACATGGGAGAGAGCAGCCAGGTACCTAGCACTGCAGCTTGCAATGCCCCTCCAGAGGCGCACGTGGGCCGTGCCGAGGGCTCATCAGTGGTGGCAGAGGGTGCTGGCATGGTGGGATGATGTCACCTGGGTCAGGCACTTCAGAATGGACAGGCGCACCCTCATGCAACTGGTAGAGCTGGGTTCAGGATGGGGCGGGGTATAAATTTAATAAAATAAATAAATAAATAAATAGAGCGGCTCGAGCCCCTCAGGCCGATATGCGGGATCCCATTCCCGTTCCACAGAGGGTAGCCATTGCTGTGGGGGCCTTGGCCACCCCGGACTCCTGCCGGTCAGTTGCCCAGCACTTTGGGGTGGGGCTCACAATGGTGGCGTGTATAGTGCGGGACTTCTGTGAGACTGTGGAGGGGGTGCTAATGGAGCGTGTTATTCAGCTGGTTGATCAGGACACCATTATGGAGGGTTTCTTGGACTTGGGCTTCCCCAATTGCCGGGGGCGATCGATGGGACACATATAGAGATCCTGCGGCCCCCGGACGATGATGAGGCTGAATACATCAACCGACACGGGTACCACTCGCTACAACTCCAGGGCCTGGTGGACCATCGTGGGCGCTTCACGGACATCTTCACCAGGCACTCGGTCCGCAGCCACGACGCTCGCATCCTCACCATCTCCCCGCTGTTTGCCCGCATGTACAGGGGGGACTTCACGGACATGCAAATGACCCGCATCGAGGGGGTGGTGATGCCCCCATGCATCATAGGCAACCCGGCCTATCCCCTGAAGCGATGGCTGATGAAGGCATTCCCTGTGGCCGTCTCCCCAGCATTACAACACTCGCATCAGCATCCCATGCACCGTTGTCGAGAGGTTCTTCGGTGCCCTCAAGCAGCGTTGGCGCTGCCTGGCCGGCCGGCTGGAATATACGATGGAGACCTCCTCCCTCGTCATCGGAGCCTGCTGTGTCCTCCACAACATATGCAAGTCTGACGGGACCACTCTTGACAACCCCCCCCGACGCCGCCTGCCTGGCCCGGTACCACTGTATGTCGACGTGCCCAACCCCCGTGAGTACCGCTATGCCAAGCGCATCAGGGCAGCGCTGGCTCATCACAATGAGCACCTAGCCCGTCCCTGAGGCCCTTGTCACCATGGACCCTCCCAACAGAGCCCGCACAGTGCCTGAAGCCATGCCGCTACTGCTGTAGCCCTGTACCAGCATGGAATAAAGCACTAGATCAGAATAAGGTGTGTCAATGCTTGTTTAATGTGCTCCCCCATTCCCGCCCAGACCCCGGTGTGCCCATGTGCCTGCCCCCCTCCCCCGGAGGTGTTGGGTGCCCACTCCCTTCACCGTCCCCTATGCCACCCTGCCCTTTCCCCTGCCCCTGGTGCCCCTTGACCGTCCCCTCCCCCTACCACCCGGGATAGCCGTTGCTACCGACCCCCCCCCTCGTCCGAGGTGGAGGAGGAGGTGCTGTCAGTCGCTGGGCCCAGCACTTGCCCCCTGTCCACCGCCCCTATAGGCCTCCTGCTCCCCCTGCGCCAGCTGTGGCCATCTCGGGGTCACCGGCTGCTGGCATCGGTGCTGCTGGGGAATGGGTCCCTGGATCCGCAGACCCATATGCTGTTGGGGTTGTGGCGCTGGCTGGGCCTGTGGTACGGCTGGTGGGGGTGGAGGGAGCAAGTGTCTGGGCACTGGCATGGCCCCTGGCGGGGCTGCTGCCATTATGAAGGCACTCAAGGCCCCGGCCTGCAGGAGGAGAGACGTGCCCTGCTCTAGCGAGCGGTCTATTTTCTGTGCCAGCTCTGCGGAACGGAGGTCCTGCCAGTCCGAGTGGGCCTGGAGTGCCTCCAGTTGTCCATGTCCCGCTGCAGCAGCCGCCAGTCCTTTCTCATCTCCGCCACCAGCGCCCTGTCTCTTCCCTCCACCTGTTGTAGTGCCCTCGTTGTCCCCTCCTCCAGTCAGTTCACAGCAGCCAGCATCTCCTCCGTCTGCCTCGTGCTGGTTGACACGAGCTCCTGGGCGAGATCCTCCCTCCGCCTGCACGCCCGCGCATGGTGCTCCTGCATCCTCTGTGCTGGCAGTATGGGCGGTCCCCGGCCTCGGCCCTCCTGTGCTCGGCGTGGCTCTGTGGAGCGAAGTCGGGGTCAGTCAGTCAGTACTGTGGGGTGCCTTCCCCCCCCCACACTGTCTTCATGCTCTGGGTGCTCCTTGCCCCCAGCATGGGCACCGCCTGCCTCCTGAGCCGGTCCCTCTGCCTGTGCCCCATCCCTGCCTTTGGGGCTGTGGGGGACTGTCATGGCCCTTCCCCTCCCACCGTCTCAGCCAACCATCCCCTTGGGGTCTGTGTGCGTGCCCTGCCCTGCCCTTACCTGCTCCCTCGGTGTCCGTTCCCTCCAAGGCTGGGTGGTCTCTGGGGCTGGTGTCTGGTCTCCTGGTTTGCAGGCCGCTAGGGTCAGGGTGACTGTCTCCTCCTCCCTCTTCCCCCTCCTCAGAGTCTGCCGGGGCGTGTGTGGCCTCGCCGGATGTCAGGCTGTGGGAGTGTCGGGTGCATGTGCCCGAAGTGCCTGGCTTCTCCTCCCTGGTGTCGGTGGCCGGCGCCGGGGCTTGCATGGGGAACTCCGGCTGCAAGGGGGGGTGTCTTCCTGTGTGGGCCGCTCCTCCCGGATGCCCCCTCCTCCCTGGTGCTGGGCGACTATGGAGCCCTTGCGGTGGAGCACCCGGCTCAGTGCATCCATGTAGGGGGAGGCACGTGCCGCCCGCCCAGAGCGCCGGTTGTTGTCGGCTATGTCCTTGAACCCCATTTTGAGTTCCTTGATCTTAGTCCGGCACTGTGTGGGCATTCGGTCGTATCTGGCCTCCCCCATCTCCATGGCTATCTGGGCGAACACGTGCTCGTTCCTGGCATTGATCACCAGCTTGGCCTGCATTTTGGGTGTCACCCAGATAGCTATTAGGTCATGGGTCTCCTGGAGCCCCCACTGACCCCCC
>QEPC01005161.1:206161-240245 GCA_003113815.1 Sphenodon punctatus
ATGTTGCAGGGCACCCATAGAGCACACCTGCAGCCCTGCAACATGTATAATAAAATGTAACACCCATTTTATCAGTGTTAGAGTGTCTGTGTGAACTTTGTAAGGCAGGATCTTTGTTGCACAGATGAAAGCTATTCGAGACAGTCAATTCAATTCATGCTTACAAAGTTGGAGCAGTTTATAAATTCTTATTAGTCAAAACAAACCTAAAACAGCCTTTATGGCAAAGCAGAGAAATTTAGAAGCGCCATCTGCAGGATCAAGGTCTGTTTTCCCCCCGTTACCTCTCATAGCAACTCATCCTTTATGTAAGAGAGACTAGGTCAGGCTAGGGGAAATCAAATGTAGCTTTTAAAAAAGAATGCACCAATAGTGCATATAAAATCAGCTTAACATGTGCAGTCAGACCTGTTTATGTTTATCAATCTTTCAACCTACTAGATTCATTGAATTATCTAGTTAATGGGCTCAACTGACACCAGAAGGATGCTGTGATATTTGTAGGGGCTGCAGTGTTGCTGCTCTGAATACTCGACTTCTTCATTCTGCATTTCATTGTCTGAGGTTTGTGAAATGCACAAATATAAAACACAGCAGCAACTACTGAACTGCTCTGCAGTGAAGTGGGAGGCAATTTTCTGTACCATTCCCATTTGTTTAAATTGAAAGCAGTGGGTGGTTTGTGTGCTGGGATCTACTGTGTTGTGAACAAACTTTCCATCTGCCACTATGGCCTATTACTATTCATCAAGTGAATGTGTCAAAGTGTAACAGACTATATGAATAATATACAAAAATAATGGGCTGGTGTGCCTAAAATATATGAGAAAAAATAATCCTTGAGTAGTAGATACTGATGATCAAAACCAATACAGCTCCAATACTCAATTTTAGAGGGTAGTTAATTTCAAATTCTTGGTTAATTAAAAAATATTTTTGCAAATAGTTAATATATATGTATATAAATTTGTACCTCAGTTTTTCAAAGTTTCCATATTATGTAATATAATCTTTCTTTCCATCTGTTGCATACAAATACATACAAGTTAAACATTGCATCATGTTTATTCCCAGATGGCATCTGGAATTCTTTTTAACAGGGTGTGGTTCGCCCAGGGTAAGTTGTTGCAGGACCAGACCCCACACGTTACGTTCTCTGGGAATTTAGTTTAACAGCCACTCACTTTGGGAATTAACTCTGTTTCTTTTTATTCTCCACACAGTTATATAGTCTCTCAAGCCCCAGTCATCAACCCTCTAGGCTTCCCAATTCTTTTCAGCCAGGCACAGTCCCTCTGGCTTGTACTCACAGTCCTATTATACATGTAGGTACAGCTTCTATGTGCAAAGGGTTACCACCTGGCCTACCCTCCTCAGGCCAGGGCCGCTTTACACTCCGTCTGCAACCCAGTAAACCTCTTCTGGTTCAGGTAATAGCCTCTGCGCCTGCCCTTAGTCTGGAAGAAGAGCTCTCCCTGGCTCCTACCTCTCCTGCAGCTTCCAGAGGTTTCTCCCCAGCAGGGTTTCTCTCCACATTCCTGCTGCTCCAGGCTCTGCAGGCCAGGCATTGTCCTTCCTGGAACCAGCTCAGGGGAGAGTCCTCCCCAGCTCTTTCCTCTGGCAGACGGGGACAGTTCCCTGTCCTGCTCAGCTCCTGTCTCCTCCCAAGCCCCTCTCTCTCTTTCCCTGAGCTCTGTGTGAGGCATTTAGCTTTAGGGCTGGTCAGCCACACCCTATCTCAGTTGAGGCGCTTTCCCTCCTAGCGCTGCAGCCTCACTAGCCCAGTCCCCTGGCTGGCGCTAGCTCACTCTTAAAGGGGCAGCGTTTCTCCCAAGCTGCGCCTTGCCACAGTGTTTTAAAGTTATTTAGTAGTGTCAAGACATTTTATCCCCATTAAATTTATTGTATCAGGTACATAGAATTTAAACTGTTTAAATACATGTTAAACAACATAGGGGCATTTATACTTCGGGCAGGCCAAAGTGATATGTGACAGAATTTGCAACGTTCCTATTATGATATTCCTTCAACAGATGATAACCCACAGACTTGTCCCACAATTGACTTTTCCAGGATTATCAAAAGAGACAGATTGTCAACTGAAAGTACTCATTTTTTATTTTTGTTTATTACCAGCAGTAAGATAACGCAGATCTCTAAGACCTCATTCTTACTGGGCAAAATGCACAGCATTTGCCTCCAGGAAAAACTCTGGGAGGCAAATGCTGCGCATGTTTTGTCTGGTGGGAAAGCAAAGCCACATGGCTTTGCCTCTGATCATGCAGAGCTTACAGATCTGGAAAACCATGCCCTGTAACCTTCGCATGATTGTAGGAAAAGCCATGCAGCTTTGCTTTCCCACCAGACAAAACATGCACAGCATTTGCCTCCTGGAGTTTTCCCCAGAGGCAAATACTATGCGTTTTGCCCAGTGAGAATGCAGTCTAAGTGTAATTGTAGTAATAGCTGCTGAATGCTTGACTGCAAGTTCAAATAAACAGTGAAGGGCAGAGAATGAAAACCAAGGGACTTTGAACTAATGGCCATTACTTGGGTCAATGAATTAAACTTTGTTTTCTATGGAGAACTTGATGGAGAGATACTCAGGACCAAATTATCTGCTGTTGTAAGTCTGCTGAACCTTGTGCATTACACCAGCAAAGCGGCTGCAGAAACCTTTGCTGTGCTCAAAACTCTTGTTACATCAATGCACTTCAGTTGCACTCACTGCATTTGCATCTGTGCAGCTAAGGAAAGGAGTCGGCCAGTTTCCTGTGCTGAAATCACAACGAATGAATACGAAAGTTTGTGTTATCAAGTATACTGTTTCAAAATGTCACATTAAAACTCCATCTTGCTTGATTTTCTAAATTGAATTATGAAAGCAGTTTCTGTTATAATTACCAAATGCTTCAGAATATAGTCTAGTGTCTAAAATGTTCACATCATTGTCATTTTCAGTCAACCAGCATACAGTAGTTTAAAGAGAATGCATCTTTGAAAAGAGAATGGACACTTTAGGAGGCATAATTGAAAGACATTACATTTATATAAATCTGGAGAATTCTAAAGCATATGTCTTAGCCTCAAGACACCATAATTGTTTCTTTTTTTCCCTTTGCAGGGTTTTAACATTAATTATTTCCATTTTTCTTTCTTTTTTTAATGTAATAGTGCAGCCGTGTTCCGCCTACAGGCAATGCACAGACGACTGTGCACTGAACTGGGGAATGAAAAGGACCTTGAGTCGAAAATTGCTTTAATGCTGAAAGAAAATGTGTAAGTTAAGGAGTCGGAAAGAGTCAGAAAAATTGATCATCATTACAATTTTCTATTAATACAACATAGCAATTTAACCCCGAGTCCTAAACCTATTTATTGCTTAATTCACAGTCTTAAAGGGAACAAACATAAAGCATGCAAATGTATTAACATCTGACATTTCAACTGATTGAAAACTTAAAGGTAGCCAAACTAGGAGAAAAGTTTAAAAGACACTGTCAAATAATTTTCTTCCCTCCTGCCCCCTTGTTTGTAAAAGATGCTCCCCTGCATAGACACTCATCGTCCATGCGGGGGAGCATCCCCTATAAATGTGGGGGTGCATGGGTGCACACATCCCCACCCCCACACATGGAACAACCGGTGGCAAAGCAGGTTGCTCCGTGCATGGGGGTGGGGGTGCGCCTGTGTGCACCTGACCCCCCACCCCCCCATGCAGTAATGTGCCCACAGACCACCCCCACAGACCGTTTAAAAAGGGCCTTAGACGCTACAGAATAACTTTTGTTGTGGTGTCGATTTAATGTATTTTTGTTTGTCAAACTTTTACCCCCCTTGAGTCAAGCTGAAATGCACATGATTGTTTTGCTTTTCAACTGCTTCTTCATCTTCCAGGACGGTGGCTTTATCAGGGCTAAACAGCATCATCAAAGCTGTTGAATGAATGAATGAATGAATTTAATAAAAATATTTGCCTTAACTTAAAAAGTCATTGGCTATATCAACAAATACAATAGCCACACAACAAGGGTTTAAATACAAAATTGATTACTTACAAAGTAAAAAGCATTTTCATGCCCCAGGCTCCCATATAAATTGCCCTTAAAATACACTTATAAGTCACCAACATATCCCATACCAACTCATTTATATTAGGATTATACCAAAATAATTTGCTTATAGCATACTACGATATAACATACGACCAGTACCACCTCCTCCCTCATTCCACTCCTAGCTGCCGCACCCGGCATTCGTTCATCAAAGCTGTTAGCACAGCTCCAGGAACAGCAGGCCAAGTGCTCGGCTGGTGTGAATGGATCACAGTCCTCTGAAGTCATTGGAGTTGTGCCAATTGACATCAGCCAAAAATTTGACCAAGCATTTATTCTTAGAAATAAAAAAGGAAGAAGAAATATTGCCTCTTTGTGGGCCCACCAAAGTACCATTCGGAAGTAGAATATTAAAGGTGCAAATGGCACTTAGGGATCTAATTCCTGCTGATTTTCAGTGCGCATTTGGCATGCAAATGTCATTTGTGATTTTGGCCTTTTTCACACAGCCCCCACACGCCAGTGCATGCACGGTGGGTGGGGCGTGCATACGGGCGCACACGCACCCCCGCTCATCCCCACGCATGGAGCAACCGCCATTTTCCCAGTTGCTCCATGCGTGTTAATGAGCAGTGTGTGCGTGGGGATGCATGTTAGGCAGGAGCGTGCATGCACCCCCCCCTCATCGCGCATGACCGTGCCACGTCTTTCATACGGGCTCTTCCACTAATGAACACGCAGATTTCTGGGTGTTTATGAGTGGTAGAGCCCCGTGTAAAAAGGGCCATTGAAAACCTACCCTTTATTACTTGTGCAAGATTTTTAACTTCAGTTTATTTTGTTGGTCGCAACGATGCAGTGGTTTTATTAAAGACTCAAGTAGTCATTTTGAGTCTGTATTTGTCAGTTTGTAAGAGTGCAAAACTAGAATGGCCTAGTCTACTACTAGACAACACATCAAAAAGCCTCAGCTTGGTTTGGTGAAGTCAGTGATGAGACTTCTATTCTCTTCTGTGGGATAGGAATGTTGCCCTAAATCTTTACTGTTGTTACTGATCCTTACGGAAATTATTGCATCCTAGCTCTGGATTACACAGAAAACTGGTTTACAGTATCACCAAACCTAAGCTTTAAAACATTGGGTGAAAACAGACATGACGCTAACCACCCTTTAACCACCCTTGGTGGTTATTTATGCATGTTGCAGGGCTCCATAGGGCACCAATACAGCCCTGNTACCTTAACATACAATTTACTGTCATGTTAATGTTTGTGTATAATTTGTAATGCCGCCTTAATGTGCTTCTTAAACCGAAGGGTTTTTATATGTCTAGGATATATAGTATACACATATATACACACACACACACACACCTCAATAGAATACACATTGATATAGCCGCCCCGCTGTGGGATAGGAAAAAAACTGAATAAACAAATAAATAAATAAATATAGAATTTATATGTTCTATGCAGTACCATGTGCACTCAGTGTTTTAAAAAAGCTGGGAGACCGGGGTTCAAATTCTGTCTTAGCTATGAACTCACTGGGTGGCCTTGGACAAGTCACCATCTCTGTCTCAGTTGCCCATATGTAGAATGGGAATGACCTACCTCACAAAGTTTTTAGAAGTGTGAACTAGGTAAGGATTGTAAAGTACTTTGAACACTGAAAGTGCTATATAAATGATAACAATAATGAAACCTATGCCCAAATAATAAACACCTCAAAATGATGGACAACTGATTGATCTGTTGGGATTGGAAAATAGCCTTCCCAGGATTTATAGGCATTACTAGGACTGCTTAGAATTACATGCCTTAAACAGAGAATTAACCATGGCCGCCTACTTTCATCATCATCCCATCAGTAACTATGTACAATGTCACTCACACTGCTTTATAAAAGAGTATCATATATACACTTATCATCAAGTATTTATCTAGGAACAAATACTGCCCATGGAGTTCCATCCAGTCCACAGCTGCACTAGATTTTTAATTTGAATGGCTTTGGAAACTGCTAATGCCAGCATGTAAAACACTCATCTTAGTCTGTGTCACTTGCTCTAACCAAGGCAGAACATTGCATTCTGGGAGCTTTATACTGTACAAGATCACCTGCATACTGAAATATAATCTGCAAAAATGAAGGGAGCAGAAGTCGGTTCACTTTGTGTGTGGTTCCACTCCAGCAAAATTTAGGTGCAATTGATACAAAGCCCACAATTGAAAATGAATAATTGCAGGGAATTTAATGCAGCAAATTCTAAAACTTGTGATCTAGACTGACTCTTTCTGCTACCGCATTCACACCTTACGGCACAGTGGCGGCACTCTCGCAAGGAGAATATGCAGTGGGGGAAGGAGGCGGACGCTGTCACACCTTCTGGTGCGAACGGGGTTTTGCCACAACAATACTCATGAATGACAGAGCTGGATTTTGAGCCCTGTCATTCACGAATATTGTCACAACAGAACCACGTTTGCACCAGACATTGTGATGGCATCGGCCTCCTTCCTCCGTTGCATCTTCTCCTCATGGGAGTGCCACTGTTGCGCCGCCGTAAGGTGCGAATGCAGCCCAAGGCCCTTTTCACACAGACACTCTTAACACTGATAAAAATGAGTGTTATTTTATTATACATGTTGCAGGGCACCCATAGAGCACACCTGCAGCCCTGCAACATGCATAAATAACCACCAAGGGTAGTTAAAGGGTGGTTAGTGTCATGTCTGTTTTCACCCATTGTGAGTTAAAAATATGATTGTCTTAAAGATCATGGGATTAAAAGCAAACCACCACCACCACACATTTTAGGGTTCTTTTCATTTGTATCCCCCCCCGCCCTTTTTAGTGTTTTCATTCAACTTGGTTTTGTTCAAGCATTCCCCTCCACTTTCCCTCAAAGCACAATGACTATAAACTTAATTTTTAATGAATATTGAGAAACAGGACCTCAACATCTGGGGCCTTAAGAAAAACTCCTATTATTGTAAGATTCACAACAAAATTGCCACTGTTGGCCACACAGTGTGACTTTTATTAATATATTTTAACAGCTTGAGTGCTTGGGTTTCCCACAGGAACTTTCAGAGACAAAAAGTAGAAAAAAGCTTTTAATTCCAACAGCATCTTAACTCAGTTGTCAAATTAAGGAAAAGTTGTAGCTTCACTACTTTTATAAAGTTACGCAAAGTATCTTCACCAGGGTACCACAGGCATTTGATTCTCATGTTCAGTTTGCAAAGAGTTGACAGGTTTTTTCTTTGCCAGTTGTACTCCATCAGAGTTTCCATTAGGAAAAGGTATTAAAGTGGTTAATCTTATAGGGATAACACCACAGTTGCCATTCTTGTGCATCAGTAGTATACTTACTCCAGTGCCTTCCTGGAGGTTCCCCGCGTAAAGCAGGGGGCCACAATGGAGAAGGCATTCTCGGTGGCCGCGCCGCGCCTTTGGAACTCCCTTCCGGAGGAAGCCTGCCTGGCCCCAAGCCTGTTGTCATTCCGGCGGTGTTGTAAAACCTGGCTGTTCGCCCAGGCCTTTGGGGTGGGTGGTGGGTTAGGCATGTGTGTTTTTGCTCCCCTACCCTGTTTACTGTTTTAATGCCCGGGGCCCCGTTTTAAACATGTAATCTGTTGGATTGTTTTAAATTGTTTATACTTGCTTTTATGTATTTTTATTATTGTTGGAAGCCGCCCCGAGCTGTTTTTCAGGAGGGGCAGGGTATAAATTACAAAAATAAATAAATAAATAAATAAATAAATAATTTATTTAAATTTATACCCCACCCTCTTCTAAAGGGTCAGGGTGACTAACAATAAAACATATAAACATAAATATAAATCCAAACACCTAAAATATAATTTTGATATAAAATTATAAAAATCATCTAAAAACTGACCCGACCTGCCCTCTCCTCCCAATAAGCCATACCACCAGCTTTGAAGAACATAAGTAATGCTGTACCAGGTCAGACCAATGGTCCATCAAGCCCAACACCTGTCTCCGACAGTGGCCAATCTTGGTTGCTTGGAAGAAGTACCCAACTGGTCACAATGGGGCAATCCATTCCCTGTTGTTCACTCCCAGCTTCCAACAGGAAGAGGTTACATTCCCCAAACCTACCCAGCTAATAGCTGCTAATGGACCGATCCTCCAGAAACTTGTCCAACTCTCTCTTAAACCCAGCTATACTACTGCCCTTGACCACATCTTCTGGCAACAAATTCCACAACTTAATTGTGCAGTGCGTGAAAAACAATTTTTTGTTGTTTTAAATCTGTTACCGGTTAGTTTCATGGAGTGTCCCCTAGTTCTAGTACTATTTGAGAGGGTAAATAACTGCTCCCTATTAACATTTTCCACACCACTCATGATTTTATAAACTTCTATCATATCCTTTCTGTTATCTCTTCTCCAAGCTGAAGAGCCCCAACCTAACCAGCCTCTCTTTATCAGGGAGCTGTTCCATACCCCTTGTCATTTTTGTTGTCCTTCTCTGTACTTTTTCTATTTCTACTATACCTTTTGAGATGGGGTGACCAGAACTGCACACGATATTCAAGGTGCGGTCACCATTATATTTACATAGTGGCTTTATGATATTTTCAGTTTTATTCTCTATCCCTTTACAAATAATTTGTAACATTCTGTTTGCTTTTTTGACAGCCACTACAAACTGAGTTGAGAATTTCAATGTATTTTCCTGAGTGGTAACTCCTAATTTAGAACCCAGCATTGTGTACATAAAGTTTGGATTATTTTTCCCTAAGTTCATCACTCTGCGTTTGTCCACATTAAATTTCATCTGCCATTTAGATGCCCAGTCTCACAAGATCCTCCTGCAATTCTTCCCAGTCTGCACGTGTTTTAACTGCCTTGAATAACTTGGTGTCATCTGCAGATTTGATCACCTCGATCTTTACTCCCTTTTCCAGATCATTAATGAATCCATTAAACAACACCAGTCCCAGTATAGATCCCTGGGGCACTTCTTTATTTACTTCTCTCCATTGTGAAAACTGGAATACCTAAACACCTAGCACTACTTCTGGAAAATGCTTAGACCTGGACACTGGCAATCCCCCTGAGGAATGGAGTTCCATGATTGTGGAGCAACCACTGAAAATTTCCAAGGTCATAGCCCAGGCTAAGGTTCACCCAGTTGAGCCACAGCGGGCTAGCACGTCTGTCGTGGCCCAGCCAACCTGGCCCAGGCCGGGCTGCCATGGCCAGCAGCTATGGCTGTGCCTCATTGGCTGCCATGGCTGCCCATCATGGGGGGGGGAGGGGCACTGTGCAGGTGGGGCTGCTGGCACGTTTGTTGTGCTCCTGGCCAGCGGGACAGCTCCCTGGCCACGGTCACATCAGGTCAGTGTGTTGCCTGCAATTTTCTGCTCCAGGGTGACTTGGAGAGTGGTTCCGCTAACCGCATGTTTATTCTTCCCTGGTCTTTCAGATGTACAGGGCCCAGGCCATTTCAGGCTTTATAGACAAAACTGGCACATTGAATTGTGCCCGGAAAGCTATTGGAAGTCAATGCAGACTCTGAAGAACAGGTTAAGATGTTCATGGTGACCTACCACTGACAGGAGCCAAGCCACCCCATTCTGCGCCAGATGCAGCTTCTGCATGACCAACCTTAGGGCGTTTATAAACAAGCGGGATCGTTTAATGTGCCGCATCTCTCCCCCCGCCTACCTCTCTCGGACGGGTCTGATGTTCAGAAGAGCATCAGACCCGTCTTAGAGCTCAGTGCGCATGCGCGACCTTCTGCGCGTGCGCACCTCAGAAGGGAACCCGGAAGTGCGGCTTAAAGCCGGCACTTCGGGGATCCGCGTCGGAGGGGGCAGGATCGCCTGCCCCCTCCGACACGCGGTAACACGCAGCTGGAACAAGTAGACGAGCGCAAAGAAAGGCGGCTGATCAAAGGATCAGCCGCCTTTTTTGTCTCGTGTATAAACACTATTAGAATTTACAGGGCCCAGGGTGAAGATAAAATGCAAGGCCTCTGCTGACCCCTCCCCTCTGGCCATGCTCCCTCTGGGGCACCCTCCCTGGTCTCTAGGGGTGGTTGGGTTTGGGGCCTGACTGAAAGGGAGCAAGGGCCACACACCCTGCCCTGGTGAAAATGGGGGCCACTGCAGTGTGGCCCCCAGAAGTAGAGAAAATAGTGGGACCTGGGGTGGTTGCCCTGGGTCACCCTGTGGCATGGCCAGCCCTGAGTTTCTGAACAGTCTTCAAAAGCAGATCCACTAATACTGTATTACATACAGTAGTTTAGCCTCAAGGCATGAATGACAGGCAGTTTGTTTTACATGATTACAGTCAATACAAATTAGCTTTTAATTCAACTCCATTAATTCAGGGTTATTATTCAGGAGTAACTGTTTACACAATCATTTTTAATCAGGAATAAGAATCAATCCTGATTTGCAGTGTGAACAGGTTAATCTAGATTAGGTGTCACAATGAAGACTGCGAAATCCCATGGTGCAGCACAACCAGATTTCAGCATCCTCTTCTGCTCTGATTTCTGGGAGTACAGTGACAGCAACAGATACAGAAACCACCTTGGAAAATGGAGGGGTCTTCACCTTGGCATGGTGGATTTTAAAATTGCCACGCCAAGCAGAGACTAGGGATGGGAAGACTGGTATCGGATTAATCTGATTTGCCTGATTTTTTTGCAAATCAGGCTGATCGATACGATACGATATGATTTTAAGATGCGGGATCCCATCTCCCATCAGATCCCCCATCAGATCCCACAGAGAGTCCTTGGAGCAGCGCTGGCGCTTTCAGCTGCCTCCACCTCTACCTTCCCCAGACTCCCTGCCCCGTAAGCACCTTCCTTGGAACTTAGCCCGTATCATGGTGACCCCAGTGCTTGAGGCAGCAGCATTTCTGAGGCGGGTGGGCAGGATAGAATTCCGGGGGAGGCCGGCACTGGGCACTGGCAGAGGGCTGGGGGAGGCAGAGCTGGGTAGAGGGGCCAGGCAGGGGTGGGGAGGGAGGTAGTTTGTTTACTTTTTCTTCTTAGGCTCCAGCGACCTGCCTGGCACCAAGGGCCATGCCGGGAAGAAACTAACCCCAACAAGCAATGTGCATGTACAAAGTTGCCAAAACGGCCATTCTGTGCATATGTGGCCATTCTGAACCATGCGCAGACCAGATGCCACTTTCCAAAATGCCAGTGCCAATGCTGCCGGCACCATTTTGGAAAATGGCTGTTCATGTGCAGAACAGCCATGGTGGCCATTTGTGCATGTACGTTGCTTTGGGGGGGGGGGGCTAGTTTCTGGGCCATGCCAGGTGTCACGCAGGTCATCGGAGCCTAGGAAGAAAGGGTAAGCACCTGGGCCGGGCAGAGGTCCAGAGACAGCAGAGCTGGGGGCAGACACATGGTTTTAAAACTATATTGGTCAGATTCCGATTCCGATTAATATGATTTAAATTGAAATTGAAGATTGGTTGGTCCAAAATTGAACTGATACTGATTTTCAATATGATTTCCCATCCCTAGTAGAGATTGTGGGATGCCATAGAGACACAGACAGCTAGAAGAGACATGTCTATCTGCAGCACTCTCTGGCATCTGGGACTCAATTTGGATTCACCATTCACACAGTCACTAATTAGAACTGACCTTTATATGGATTAAAACAAATCCTTGAAAATTAGGTTTCCAGAACCCAGGTTCTGAAATTTTGATTTCAGGTTCAGTAATTCAGATTAAAGTGCTCACACAATCCCCTTAAATCAGATTAAGAACCGCTTAATTCGGATTAATGCACGTGTAAAAAAAATACCCACGGTGACCAGATCTGATTCCAAAAGAAAGAGTTGTAGTCTTCTCATCAAATGTAGTTGGTGAAAAGCATTCCTGGCCATCACCACAACTTAATGTTCCAGTCACAGTGATGGATCCAGGAGCACCCCAAGACTGTGAACTTGAGTAACCAATGACAGGGGTCCCTATCCCCCCGTCCCCCACAGGTCACAGGGTAGACTAACCTCCAGTCTTGTCTGGATTCAGCTTCAGTTGGCTTGCCCACAACCAGTCCCCAATTTGAAGTATGAGGGCTGGACTTCAGAATCCTCTGCATCTTTCAAAGTGAAAGAGAGCTTATAAAATATGGAGTAGTTGGCTACTGGCTTGTCAAGCAATTATCCCCATTTAGTGTCCACAAGTCCAAACAGCCCAGCCCCTTAGAGCTTAAACAGAAAGACACATCTGAAAAGCAGCTATTTTGCTGCTACGTTAGCAATATTTCTTGTGCATCTGCATATTTATGCTATGGAAATGTAAATGTATTCTATTTCTGTAGAGCTCTTCAGCCTGCAGATGCTACAGTTTAAACTTGAACACAGTTATCTTCCAGCTTTTTACTCCCCCCTCTTCCCCCCCGGGTGTTACATGGGAAATTGGAGAAAATACTTGTAGGTGTTGCAGAGTAAAGAGCAAGAATTTTGAAAGACACTTGGACACTGAAGGTCAATATGTAGGTTGAGTAGTGTCCTCTGTTGTCCTTTGGCAGATCTAAAGAAGGAGCATAGAGTGCCTATGCTCCATGTACACAAATATGACCGGTATCTAATTACTTTCCTTTCTTCTACACTTTCTTGCTCGTGAGAATCCATTACATAGGTCAAAAGTGACTTTTATATACAGCTAGATCTGAGGAATGTGCTTCTGTTCCATTGTGTACACACTCATTCTTTTGACCTTGCTCTTCTCTTAAGCATTTCTTGAAGTCACATGAAAAAACACTTTCCCCTAGAATGATCTAATCTGTGCATTCATCCTTTGTTCTACCATTGTCCCTGATCCATCCGTTAAATGGGTATGCTACTGCTTGCCAAAAATATTCCTATCTCAAGTGTTGATTTCATTTAGGTTAGTACATAAGTCACTGTATTTTGGGTTAATGTACACAGTTCTATGTGAAACAAGAGCCCTTGAGAGAACTTGACCTCAATTACATGGAAATGAAACTCTTTCATGTGGGCCAGATCTTGTATTGATGTAAATCAATATAGCCCAGTTAGATTTAGTGGAGTCTTGTCAGTTTGAACCAGGGTCAGTTTTGGATCTATTTTTCTGTTTCTCATTCTGCAATAGATAAGAAGGTGGACCAAAGTAAAGGAATTTCAACATGTGATCAGGACTACACAGCTATTTTAAGAAACTAGCACTACTTTATTCTATATTTTTACTCTATTGTATTTTATTGCTATTCCATTGATCTTCTGCCAAAATTTGGACGCTTGAAAATCAATTTCTGTTAGAGCAGAAAATTGGTGACAGAATCAAGATGCTTTCCTATGCTAACTTATTTATTTGTGCTCTATATCTTGGTCACAAAATTGCACACAGACATCTTCTGTAGACTTCTCATTCTTAACAGCAGTACTTGGTGCTTATGAATCAGCTCTGCTCTAAAAACTGATTCTAGTTAGGGAGACTGGAGAGAGTGAAGTCTCTTGCTGCTTACAACAGCTTCTCCAGAAAGAACCTGCATCATAAAAATATAATTACAAACCTTTTTTAAAGACTGAACAATACTTGCAGGCCAAGACATTTTTTTTATAAGACCAAATAGCACCATATGCTGATTCCTCCATACATGTAAAGAGATGTATTCGTAATTCTCTTCAATGAAGAAAGAGGTGAAGGGGAAGTAATATCTGCCCCAAGGAAAACTGGTACTGATTAGCGTTTGAAGCACCATTAGTAGCATTTATTATTTAGTTGATCATCTCCAAGTCTGCAGGTCAGTTAGGATAATTAATACTTGCTGTAGCATATTTGGAGCATCTCTCTGCTCAAGTAGAATAAGGTTATGTTATTAGCTGCAGTGTCCCAGACACCCTTTAAAGGACTATAATGGCAAAATATAGAGACAGTTTAGCAACATTCTATATTTTTCTGCTAAATGAACACTGCATGCTTGTAACTGATGCCTCATACACACTAAATTATTCATCCCGGTGATACAACATAAAATTATGTCTGTGCAGGAAGCAGAACACAAACCCGTTTATATTCTTCCACCGGAGGTTCAAATACTAATGCAGCCACATCAAAGAAAGCGCCTGAGCAGGAGCTTACAGATAGATATGCTTAACCAACTGATTAACCAGAAAGCAGTCTATCCTGTAGCAGAATTACATAATAGCTTAAAAAAGCTGCTTTGACGCTTTTTAGTTGTTGCGTGATTAGTGTTAAATATATTAAACCTTTAAAAAATGACGTTTAAAATGCTGTTAAAGATTGTGACAGACTGCAACAAGCCCAACAGCTAAAAACACTGTCAAATAAAGCAAGGAAACACAAGCTACCTTATGTTATACAATTTGTGATTTTCCCCAGTAGTGCCATGGCATCTGAAAACCTTCATTAGAAAAGGCCAAATTCTGTTCCCAGGGCTTCTTCCAATGAGGCAGACTATCTCATGCTACTTTATCCTGTTGTGGTGCCAGCTTGGAATGCACCACTTCTGCATTCAGTGGTGGCATAAAACACAAGAACTAACGATACAATGTGCACCCATACTGGGTCAGACCAGTGGTTTGCCTAGACTGTTATCCTGTACCTATTCATTCAGATGATCATTTCCACAAAAACTTGCTCTAGAATTGACCCTATGATCTTTACATGATCAGAGAAAATACCCCATAAGTATTTGCATTCCAGTTTGCATACAGTCTGATTTTTCAAAAGAGTTAACTTTCCATTCAAGCACCAAAATCAGGAGCAGATTTTCAAAAGTGCTGAACATCCAGTTGCTCCTATTGCGTCATCTATGGGCAGATGTTCAGAAAAACACAGGAGTACACGAAGTAATAACTTAGCCCATAGTCCATCTAGCCCATTATTCTGTCTCTTGACAGACAGTAGCCAGCACCAGATGTTTCAGAAGAAAGCATAAGGAAGCCATCAGGAAATCATGGATAGATCTATGCCCTTGTCATTCAGCAATCGGCACCAGAGAGAGTTAGTCGTTACTACTGAATGCATTTAGCTAACTGACTGAGAACTCCAGTCCTGTTAACGACAACCTCCCATTCTGTGTTGAAAAGGTGTGAGATGTGGCAGATTGAAATTGAGCAGGGGAAATTTGGAAGTCTCCGTGAGCAACTTAAGCAGGATGAGGAGGAGGTAGAAGCAGAGCAGAAACAGCAGGCTGAAAAGCGACTCCAGAAGGAGAAAAATGCAGCCATAGTGGCAGAACAAAACTGGGAGCGTGCAAAAAGGTAAGATTTGAAAGCTAGGAGGGTTTTTTAGTTAGACATTCACCATAAAATATTTGTAATGAGAAATGGAATTCATGAAGGACTCTAAACCAGTAGCAACAGACCACAGTCCTGCAGTCTTTAGGCAGGTAAAATCCCACTGACTTGATAAAGAACTACCTGTTCTTCAAGACTGGAGGATCAGAGTTATCTGTGTTTTGCTCCTCTGCAGAAAAGAAATGGAAGCTTGGGAGGACTATGAACGAAGGCATCAGAAAGCGCTTGAAGATGCTCAGAGGAACCGTAAGAATGCAATACAGTTTCTGAAGACAACTGTGACAAGGTTTCTATTATTAGTTCTCCTTGTTGGTGTTAAAGCACCTTATTGAAACATGAGACCTGATCCTCAGCCTTTAAGGCCATGTCTGCACTGCAGAATGAGCCCAGGGGTCACTTTGCCTCCAGTTATTTTAATTCAAGTTTAGTTGCCAAATTAGCATGTTCCCCATGCACAGCCCCACTATGGGAAATATGGCATGTGTGCAAATCACATGTGTCTGTGCATAGGCCCACACATATGCCACACATGCGAGGGTTTGAGATTGTGCCCAGTGACTATCAAAACCAGGCTAACTGCTCCATGCGTCTATACAACACTTAACTTGAATTAGCCTGAAGAACATTTAGCCTTAGGAATTGGGAGGTGTTTGCAGCTTGAGATTGAGCACAAAGTAAGCTTGAGGGAATGCAATTTATGCATGGACAAGAGACAGTTTATATTAAAAAATCAGGCCTGAATGTGATCTCTCTCTGGTGCAGACATGCTGTATGAGTTTTACCTAGCCACATTTTCTGTTACAATTCCTCCCAAGCACATAGTGCTGCAATCTCTACCATCTCTACGCTGATGACACCCAACTCTATCTTTCTACCCCCTCTCTCTCCTCCTCTGTCCGCTCACGCCTCGTCAACTGCCTCTCTGATATCACCGCCTGGATGTCCAGACGTCAACTCAAACTCAACATGGCCAAGACTGAACTCCTCATTTTTCCTCCCTCCTCTTCCTCTCCCTCTAACTTGCCCATCTGCATCGATGGAGTCACCATCCATCCTGTTCTCCAAGTCCGTAGCTTGGGCTTCATCTTTGACACGCACCTCTCTTTTAAACTTTACATTGACTCTGTTGCCAATTCTGCCAATTCGCCCTCCATAACATAGCTCGGATCCGCCCCTTTCTCTCTACCTCCTCGGCCAAAACCCTTGTTCATGCCATGGTTATCTCTCACCTCGATTACTGCAACCTCCTCCCTGCTGGCCTCTCTCGCTCTCACCTGTCCCCCCTTATCACAATCCAAAACTCCGCTGCCAAGGTCATTCACTCTGCCAGTCGCTTCGACAATGTGCAGCCTCTCCTCTTCTCTCTTCACTGGCTCCCCCTTCCTGAACGTATCCTGTTTAAACTCCTGGTATTCATGTCAATTATTAAGCATAACCGAAGCCATTGCTTGAGGCATACAAACATACTAACACAAATAAACATACAGCATTCTACATACAACATATAACATGGTATTCATGTTGAAAACAGTCCATGACCAAACTCCTCCTTACCTCTTGGACCTAATCTCCCTACGCACTCCTGCACATGTTCCCCGCTCTTCCTCTGTCTCCTCCCTCACTCTCCCTTGTTTCTCCTGCTCACCTAACCACCTTCGACCCTTCTCCCTTGCTGCCCCCATGCCTGGAATTCCCTCCCTACCCACATCAGCCTGGCCCCCTCCCTCCGCTCCTTCAAATCCCTCCTCAAGACCCACTTTTTCCTTGCCGCCTTTCCCAATGCCTGCTAGTCATTCCCCATATACCCACTGTCTGCCCTCCTCTGCAGACTGCTGCAACCAACCTGATTGTAGCCAAGCCAAGCAGACGCACCTGAGACTTCGCATCCACTTGAATGTTTGTTGTTCTTCTCCCCTGTCTCTCCCACTGTCCCCTCTCCCTGTCTTCCCCTACTTGTCTTTTAGATTGTAAGCCACAGGCAGGGACCGCATCTCTTTCTATGTTCTGTACAGCACCAGGTCACACTACTGGTGCTATATAAATGTTTATAATAATAATAATCTGTCACATGTCAGAAGCTAAGCAGGGACTTGAATAAGACATTTTTGAGGAAACTCCAGGTGAATTCATGAAACCGTGTTAGCGATTTGATGGATGACACTCTCCCTTTGGACTAGGTACAGAACTAAAGTCTCAACGTGTTGTTAGGCCGGCATTGTGCGTCTTGGCCACTTGTAGCATCAAAGGTCCCTTGACACTGTACAGGTGTTAACCCCAGTGATTTGACCAAATTGCAATCAGGTCATTACGCTCTGCCTACATAACCTTCCCATGAAAATTCACCTGGATATGGCAGCCTTTGCTTTCAATACTAAAACTGTTGAATAGGATTGCAAAAAACTGGTGGGATGCTATGAGGATTGGAACCACATATTACAAGTTTAAAAACATCCATTGCTGAGAAAATTAGGTGATGTGTATCCGTACTCTGATTTTTCTGAGTTAGCATACTCAGGTAGCATTCTAGCATACAATATAATACAATATTTATTAAACAGTGTGACCGAAGGTCATTGCTCACATACAAACATAAGAACAAATGTTACAAAACTGAGTATTCCCTAATGACTAAATACATAATTTAAAAATTCCCTAATTGTCAACATTTAAAGTCTAGAGTTGATTAAGGATGAAGGGAAAAAAGAAAAAGGAAAACTCAAAACCACACACAAGTATGTATTCTAGCATACTGAGGTAGCATATTTTGTACTAATCTTTAGCCTATAAGTATTTACATGCAAAGAGAAATTATAGAGATATTAACAATTACTATTTGCCAAGTTAATCATTTTAGTGGCTAGTGTTTCACAGCAGGACACACGCCCAAAAAAATCTATTCCACCAATAGGATTCGTCAGAAGGAAGCAAAGGAGGAGCTGAAAAGCCGAGAGCATATGGAGAAAAGGATGCATGCCGTGCTTTCTCTAAAGAACAACATCACTTCAAACAGGGTACTGCTCCAGCTCCTTAGATCAGCACTGAGGTTATTGACTTTATAGAGTAGCAGATTAGCAAAGAAAACCCTTTGAGTTTTCATCATAGCTTGGGTATACCCAGAGCAAGGTAAGATTTAAAAAAAAACACAACCTAACTCACTTTTAAACGCTAAAAAGAATTAAACAAAATTAAATGGAAAGATTTCACCACACTTCTGTAAATAGATAAAGGGACCATATGAGGGTTCTGTGTTTTAAAATCCCTCATTTGAAATATCCCACACATGGCTAAATGACTCTTCCTAGTAAAATTCCTGTGTCTTACCTGTATGAATATTTAACTCTGGTTTGCATCACCACGTAGGAGAATCTTCGAACCCTCCAGGCCCGGGACAAAGCTCGGGCTCTTGAGGCTAGAAAGCAAGAGCTGAAAATGAGAGAGGCTATCCTGGCAGAAGTACGTGATGTCACTAAAGAGATTTTTCTTCATAAACGGCAGATGGAGTTTGAGAGAAAAAAGCAGTAAGCAATCACTTTTCTTTGTATAGCTCTCATCCTCTGTTGCTCTTACTGGAGTTATAATATATTGAACTTTCAGCCTGTTCTCTTCAGAAATGGGACACATGACCTCTGTACCACTGTTAGTCCTACTGCCTTTCAGGAGTGAAATAGTTTGGGTGTATTGGGAAGCTGGAGGCTATTGTTCCAGGTCACAGCTGAGTGTAATCGATGAAGCTCCACCAACCACAGAGCTTAGTCCGTTTTCACCAGCTTAAGATTTGGCCCTTTTTCTTTTTCTTATATGTTTAATGAAAATATGAAGGAATTGCAGGTACAAATCCAAACCACCTCCCCAAGTTAGAATCGTAGCTGGACCTTTCCAACTGTGAGGAACCACTAAAGCCAGTGTTAGATGCCCATGTTTATGAGGATCAAAATAATTGCAATCTATTGGGTATTAAATGATGCATAGAAAAAAGTTTTTGATTTCATAATAATGAAATACCATCTACTTTAGAAGTAGAATTAGGGCAGTGATGACCTGAGAGGAGACTAAACTAGCCTTTGAAAGCTTGATCCAGCACTGAAGTCTGTTTCAGCAAAGCACCCTAGCCCGTGTTTGAGTGTGCTGTTACATATGCTTAAGTGCTATGCTAGATCAAGCTATAGTGCTGCTAGAGGTGATACAACTGCAATTTAGGTTTTATGTCCACTAATGGATTGGTATGGGAAGCTTGCAGTATTGTACTTCCTCTGTGGATAAACAGAGGACTTCATAGAGAAAAGTGTTACGTGAGTAAGCCTTAGCCTATGGAGATTCTGAACTACAAGAGCCCAGTCTATATTTTTGGGTTTGATTCTTTGTCCTCCTCCCCCCACCTCCCGCCCCCCTTGATGTAATTCACATAGCTGTCCCAGTGTAGATCCCATGGTATGCTAGACTGGATATTGGCTGTGACATGATTATTGGCTGTGACATGTTCCTCACAGCAGTAACTTTTCTAATTTCAGCTGCCACGCCATTAACCTGCTAAAATGGTGCTTAGCTATTTCTCCTGTTGCTTTTGATTTTCTTCTTCCTTCCCATCAGACACATGATCTGTACGATCTGAATTTCAACCAAATTTCACCCAAAGTGTGCAAACCTGGGTGTTTTTAGATGTAATGGCACGCTTTGATTCTAGACAGAGTGAGGTCCTCACTCTGGGCAGGATTCGCTTGGGCTGCCAAACAAGAGTGACGGTGGCCTGGGCCGGAGAAGGAGCAGGGAGAGGGTGGGTGACGTGTGTCCGCATGGCCTCACCCCAATGCTGTCAGGAGCAGCCCATCGCTCTCCCCGACAGGTGGCCACGGTGACCTATGAAGCCACCGTGGCTGCCTGGAACTGCCATGGACCTGGATTGGGGTAAGTGCAAGCAGGCCAACAGATGTTATGGCCTACTTTACTCCAGTCCGGACTCCCTTTCACAGACTGTGGCAGCAGTTAGCCTGGGCTGTTCCTCGGGGATAGTCCTGAGTAACAGCCTGGACTCAGCACCACCAACATCTGGCGGCCCTTTCAGATGTGATGTTGGGCCCAATGTCATGTCTGAAAACACCCCTTGAATTATTTGATGAACAATTCACTCAGACTTGTAATTTTAATTTTAAAAGTTCACATTTAGGGCTGACATAAGGTCATATTATTAAACTCTGTGTCAACAGTATGAGTGGGTTCTTGATGACTGCACAGAAAAAAAATCTAATAATAGTAGGAAGACAGAATATGTGTCATGCTGAGAAAAAACAGGCAAACTGGCAGGCGAGCTGCCAAGGTGAGCAGAGAGGCATAGTCAAGGTGGAGCGCAGGTCAAGCTGAGGAATCCGTTAGCACAGGCATCAGCAGATGGATTAAGCGAAGGCAAGCGGAGAGGCATAGTCAAGGTAGAGCGCACGCCAAGCTGGGTAATCAATCAGTAATCCGTTAGCACAGGCATCAGCAAATGGATTAAGCGAAGGCGTGGTCAAGGTAGAGCATGGTTCAAGCCAGGTAGTCAGGTAGCATGGGTGTCAGCAGTTGGATCAAGTGAAGGCATGGTCAAGGTAGAGTGTAGGTCAAGCCAAGTAGTCAGGTAGCATGGGGTCAGCAAATGGATTAAGCTTAGGCATGGTCATGGTAGAGTGTAGGTCAAGCCAGGTCATCAGGTAGCTCAAGCAATAGTGGACCAAAGACCAGGGCAGTGGGCAACAGATGGGTAGAAGGTACAGAGGCAGGTAGGTGAAGTGCAGAGGCAGGGTAGCGGGTGGAGGCTATATTGGGAGTGAGTTGGCAAGCCACTGATTGTTTGCAGTTCACTCCTTACGTTGAGAAGGAAGAAGAAGAAGTGTTGAGCACTTCCTGTCTCGCCTTGTGGCTCCCAACTCTGACTCTGGTTGGCTGAGGCTGCAGGAGTCTTCTAGGCAATGGGGCAGGTGGTACCTGGGTCTCAATGCTGGTGTGGCTGCAGGACGCCTCATCTGAGGAGGCAGGCACTACCTGGGACCGGTGCTGGCATGGCTGAAGGATGCCTCATCTGAGGAGGCAGGCACTACCTGGGCTTGGTGCTGGTGCAGCCGCAGGTGACAATATGACCGTATGGTGAAAGCAAAGGACAGAGTCAAGAGTCACCAGAACCTCTTGACCTTTGTGGTGGAGCCGGGGGGACCCCGGTGAAGGCCGCAGTGGGGGATGGCATGGACCCTGACAACCGAGACAGGGAAGGCAGTGACGGGGCCTGCGGGCCCCAGGAATGGAGAGTGGCAGACTGCATGGGAGGTGGCGCCACAAGCCATGACTGGGACAATGCCAGACTACAACTCCCAAGAGCCCATGGGGCCCTGGAAGCACCAATGGCTGATGTCATCAGTAGCTGCCCAGCCTGGATATGCCTGGTGGGGTTATTTAAGGGCTAAGGTGTCAGAAGAAAGGAGGTCAGCACTGAGAGGAGGGGGAGGAGGAGGCGTGGTGGGAACTGTGGCAGCCTTCCCCTAGCCAGGACCAGCGAAGGCAGAGACATCCGGAGCCTAACTCTGGGCCGTGAAGTAATGAGTCGGGGGGACGCGGCGGCGGCTGTATAGAGCAGGATAGGGCCCTTCTCCTCCATTGCTGAAGAACCCAGACTGTATGTAAAGAGGGGGGCTCGGGCGGGAGAAAGGAGTGGACACTCCCCTTCCCCAAAGCCCTCGCCCCACAGCAAAAGGTGACCCTGCTCACAGGGAACCCCAAAGGTGGGACCACCCTGAGCCTGGGTCATGACAACCTTGCTACTGTGCTCCTGTCAAGTCGCATCTCTGTGCTTGTTTCTCCATGTCTCAAGTGGCAGCAGTGCTACACAGCTGCCTTCGCTGGAGTGATTTTGAGATAAAGATGCAACGATTCATTATGGCCAAAGCAGATTTTTAGTCAGCAGTCAGAGTTCGGTTAAAAATATGAATGCTAGCAATAAACTGAATCTTTGCCATAAGTCATTTATTTATGTTAGAAAACATCAAAGAGTTCAGAAGAAAAACAGCAAAATTTCCTGTATATTAGTTATCGCCTCCCCTTCAAAACAGATACTCATTTCATTCATTTGGAGCAATCATCCTAATATGTTGGATGGAATCTGTATTTTAAAGAGATACTATCATTTGAAAAAACCAGACAACATATTTTGGATTTTTATATTTAAAAGAAATAATAGAAATAATTTTGTTGCTTTTTTTAGTATGTTTATCTTTGCATTGAAATTTGACTGTTTTCTCTGAATAGTCAGAATCCCCCTCAGCAGCGTCGCTCTAGTCTCCTGCCTACCTATTTCATACCCGGCAGCCCCTCAGTAAACCAAGGGGCTCTGCGGTGACGAGACGGAGGCAGGGGATGTCTCGGAGCCACCCTGTCAATGGCCTCCCCCATCAAGATGTTCCAATGCTGGACCAGCTCATCAACCGCTTCGGTCCCATCAGCCTCCGAGGGCGGACCAACCTAACTGGTCCAATCCCTTTCTGGAGGTGGCGCGCTGAGAGGCTGGCCTGTAGGAGATAATGATCCGTCCATGACAAGGGCATGACCCTCGCATCCCCCACTAACGGATCACCCGCCTCAAGGCCAGAACAGAAGACCAGGTCGAAGATATGCCCTCCCACATGGGTCAGGCAGTTGACCACTTGGACAAGTCCATGGTTGCCATGGCGGCCATGAACTCTCGCTCCGCTCCTACAAGGCCATGAGTATTGTGAGTCTCTTCTGGAGTTCCCAAGATATGTTCCAGGCAGCAAACAATGGCAACTGTGTTGAGGGACCCCACATGGGACCCCAATCCATGTGGTCCGTAAATAAACTTCAGATGATAGCATGAGCGTGGGAAGCATTGACAAAGTATGGGCCCAGAGAGCATCAAACACACAGAGCCCCAGACTACTGAGTGCCTGCAGCAATTCAGGAGGGGGCTCCCAACATATGAGGCCCATGGGTAAGCTAGAAGTAACTTATGCTAATCATGTGGACCTGGAGAGCTTGCAATTCAGGGAGCCCTCAGCCCCCAAAGGAGATGTTATATTTAAACTAAACATCACAAATAATTTACAGTAACATTTTTCTTTGTCTTATGAGTGAGTCAGTGTGTGTCTGTCAAACGTTTCCATGTTAGGAGTGGGGAGCCACCTATTTGCACAGGGCCCCAACATTTTCAGATTCGGCATGCTGTGTTAGGCGGCAGGGGCAGTGGCAAACATTACGTGTAGATACACCCGCTGTCACCCTTGCCTTTCGGGGAGAGGCCTGGTTTCAAGCTGACATGTCATCCTATCTCATTTAAACTTGCTAAGCCATTAAGGACAATTTGAAGTTTCCCATTCTGTGAACCGCATGTTAGTGTTAGCTATCTTTCCGGTGAGTTGGGTTTTTTAGCCAAGAAAAATATGTAACTATCACCAGGGTACCATGCTATCTTGAGACATGCACCTCAAGACTGCAACACAGCTTAAAGGTTCCTGAAGTTAAATAGAAGGACTCAAACTGAACTCTTTGTTAATACTAAACAATTGCTGCTTTCATTTTGCATGTTAATGCTTTCATACAGAGAATTTATGGAACAGCAGAAATCTAGAAAAATTGAAATTGTAGCTCAGATTTTAAAAGAGGAAGCTAAGGTGGAGAAGATGAAAAAGCAGAAGTCTTGCAAAGAACACCTCAGAAGTCAGGGTAAGCTTCCAGATTCCATAAAGTGGAGGATCAAAACATGGCAGTATATAGAAAAGACCTGCAAAGATCCAGGTGCAGCAGTATTGCAGGTAAGCAAAGCAGTAATACTCAACCAAGAACTAGAAAAGCATTTTGTCTTTCAGATTTGTAGGGGCGTGGGGGTGGGAAGGATTTGCTCTTTCCTGTCTGAAAAATA
The DNA here is from genome assembly GCA_003113815.1 of Sphenodon punctatus. Classification (NCBI taxonomy): domain Eukaryota; kingdom Metazoa; phylum Chordata; class Lepidosauria; order Sphenodontia; family Sphenodontidae; genus Sphenodon; species Sphenodon punctatus. The sequence goes on from QEPC01005161.1 coordinate 230,412, forward strand.
ATAATGTGTGTTAGTGGTTCATGGAAGAGTAAGCCGTAGTGACTAAAACTAGATACACTACAGCTTCGGGTGATTACGCAGTGCAACACTTTCCTCAACGGTTGTGCTAATTTAATAACCATCAGTCTTGATCTGTGGTTATAGTGTGAAGCCTCTCTTGAGTGTGGATGGTTTTTTGTTCAACTCAAAAGTAAACAAAAATGGAAAACTGGTAATTTTTCATAATAGTTCCTACAAAGAGCAGGCTAAAGTAGCCAGATTACCCTAATTTCCTCTTGTTTAAGATCTCCGTTCACAACAATGACATAGGGTATAGTCCTGACCCCGCTGAAATTTATGGCAACATTATGATCTATTTTAGCGGAGCCTAGTTTTTTATCCTCAGTTTCTGACCGGCTTGTACTTCTAGGTGAGAAGAAGTATACACATCTCTGAGGATCCTCTCTGCAGTTCCTAAGTGGGGTAGTTCTCAAGCTCTTGGTTAAATCACTGAAACGTTTACCACCATAGTATCACAAGGCTTCTGCTGGCCCAGGAATTAGAGACCATAATTCTGTCCTCAAAATAGATTCTCCCATATGGGGTGCAGCCACAAGAGCTATAGGGGCCCAATCGTTGCGTGGCCCCATGGGGGGCAATCACCGCCACCATGCTGAGGGGTAAATGTGGGGAGCTGCCGCCAGGGGCTGGAAGCTCCAAATCCTGCTGAGATGCAGGATTGGGCCTGCTGCCGATGGGCAGCTGTTGCGGGAATTGGGGAGCGGAGGAGAGTGTGTGCTACTCTTCCCCCCCCACACACACACCTGACAGCTGTTGGGGAAGGGGAGCCTGGGAAGAGGGCATGCCCTCTTCCAACCTCCCTCCCCCATCAGCTGTCAGGTGGATGAATCGGGGGAGAGGGGAGCCTGGGAAGAGTGCAGGCTTCCCTCCCCATCTACCCAACTGACAGCCGATCAAGCTACTTGCCCCACTCCACGGTGGAGAGAACATCTGGTGGGCCCAGCGCACACAAGCCACTGCATCGCGTGGCTCATTTGCCCAGAGAGGGGTAAGACTACCCAGAGTATGGTAGCCTCCCCAGCCTGTCTCATCTGGCTGCACCCTTGATTTTTTTGGTTTGATACAATCCTTTGATACTTAACAGAAACAGTACCTTTATTGGCCAGCAATACTAGGCGCACTACAACAGATATTAAAATAGCATGCAAAGTTGGGATAGGTAATTTTTTTGAGATTGAAATTACTGCCTGGCAGTACACCTTAATGAATACCCTTATGCCTTGACATTAGTTTCCAGTCTAACTCCTATAGCTGACATGATGTGCTTCCTTGTACTGTAAGCAGGGTTTGTAATTGAATATCAAAAATTAATGGCAGTAACATTTCCTTTTTCTAATGAATGAGTCAGTGTGTGTCCATCAGACATTCCTGTGCTGGGTTGGGAGACTCTTACACTTGGCTTAGGGCCCCAACTTTCCTGGATCCAGCACTGACCGTAAGAATTGAATGTGCATGTCTGTCAGATTATTTAGCATAAAATATGGCTCCCAGACTTCCAAACTTCAGTGCGTATGATAATCTTTGGGGGTATAGTACCTAAGGTGCTTTTGAAGTAACTTTTCATTTTAATTTCAAAGGATTTCAATAGTGTTTTGTTTCATCATAGAAATCTTGGCGTTGCCCTTCACCTTGTTCCTCAGTTGACGACAGAGGTAGTTCGTTGTATGATTTCTCTTCTAAAACATCGCAGGATGTGATCCATGAAAGTGATGATGATGATGAAGAAGAAGAAGAGGAGAGTGAGACTCTAGCTGAGCCAGAGTTTACGGGCCTTTGGACTCAAGATTGTGATTTATCCAAGGTTAAAACTTCAGGGTTTTTTTTTCTTTTTATTGCCAGCAAATGTTTTCCATTTCCCTTCAGTGAATCTTGTTGCAGCTGCTAGGAGTATAGACTCAAAGTACTGTGTCAAAAATGAATTTGAAGGCTTTGTTTCAAAATATTGCTGCATTTGAAGAGATTTTCTAAAAGAGAATGCTCTATTCTAATTCTTAGAGAGCATTCATCACCATGATATTCTAGTAGCTTCCTGTAATGAGTGGCATCTCTCTTATCGGTAGCACTCTCTGTTCCTCTCTAAAAGTGGGATGCTGCAGTTGACATTTTTGAAATCAATATGTAGGGGACAGTGTGACCTAGTGAACAGAATATTGGGCAGAGACTCAAGAAACCTGGGTTCTATTCCTGGCTCTGCTACTGTCCTGCTGGGTGACCTTTTACAAGTCACTTCACCTCTAGGTGCCTCATCCCAGTTTCCTCATAGTTAGTGTGGGGTTAATTATAGTTTTTCCTTTGCAAAGTGCTTAGAGATCTATGGATGAAAAAATGATAAAAAAGCTAGATTTCTTTTTCTTCTATATCTTAAGAACCAAAAATTGTTTTTAGGATGGACATTTCAAAAGAGATTAAGGGAGTTATATGCCAGTCTCTCAATGGAATTATGTTCTTTAAAAATATCAGACTTAAAAAAAAAATTACACACCATTCTTTGGCAAAAAAATGCAGCCACCCCAAAACCATCTAAAACATCTCCACTCTACTTGCAGTCTGGAGCAAAAGCTGATAGATGGTTCATTTACATAAAAGCTTTGTGGCTTCTGCTTGTGATGTCCAGTATATGGGAAGTTCCTTACATGGCAGAAGGGCTCATATTGTCAGTTAAAATATATGTTTTGTTGGTCAGCTTCTGAGCTCCATTATAGACAGTTTAGGAAGCAGGAGATGTGTTGGTGAGTGTGATGGGGAAGAGGAGCAAAGTTCCCAGGTGAGAATGTAGTGGGAGATGAGGGCAGCAAGATAGGAAGGAGGAAGGCCATAAAGAGCTTTGAAGGTGAGGACAAGAGTGGGGGCTGGATGCAAGAGGTGAGAGGGAGCCAGTGGAGGGATGAGATATGGGTCTGAACATGATCAAAGCAGTGGATGAGTTTGACAACAGAGTGTTGAACAGAAGTGAGGTGATCAGGGTGAAAGTGGGGAAGGCTGGTAGGGAGGAGGTTTCAGTAGTCAAGGAGAAAGATGTTTAGAGTGTGGACTAGGAACCTCCCGCAGAATTACCGCCCCATCAGTTTACTCTGTGTGGTGGCGAAGGTTTACGCACGGTTCTTGCTAACCAAGCTTGAAAATTGGGCCGTGAAGGCGGATTTTTTTCCCGAGGAACAGGCTGGGTTCTGGGCCGGCCGTTCAACTGTTGATCACTCCTTTACCTTATGGCACCTTATGGAGAGGTATGTGAAAATTAGGTCGGGCCGTTTGGTAATGACCTTCTTAGACCTTCGATCAGCCTTTGACATGGTGAATGAATAGGGACATTCTGTGGTCAAGGTTATATAGTACAAACATGGACCAATGGTTGATTTTTTTGGTCCATGTGTTGTATTCCCATACTTTTCTGAGGGTTAGGTCAGGGGCGGGGAGGTCAAGTATCCAATCTGGTCCCTGTGACTAACAGGGTCAAGCAGGGCTGTGTCCTGGCCCCTTTTCTTTTTAATTTTTTTATTAACGGGATTGTGGCCCTACTGAGAAAGGATTTTTTTATTCCGGCAAGAGTGGGTGGACGGTCGGTCCCCATCTTGCTCTATGCGGATGATATGGTCCTGCTTTCGCCTTCTGTCCTGGGAATGAATAGGATGTTGAGAGCGGTGAGGTCAGTTTTGTAGGGACTCCCACCTGACGGTTAACCCGGAGAAAACCAAGGTTGTGGTGGCGGGGGGCCAGGTTGGGTCGCATAGTTGGCTTCTTGGAGGGGAACAGTTAGAGCAAGCCTTGTCATAAGGTATTTGGGTCTGATTATAGATAACAAGCTATCCTGGCGCCCGCATGTTAGGTCAGCGTGTCTCAAACTGAAGCAAGCCATTGGGGGCCTTTTACGGTTCTGGAGGATTCACGGGGGGAAGTTTATTCCCCGGGCTTTGAAGTTATTTAAATTAAAGTTTAGATTGGGGGCTATGTTTGGGGCTGAGTTACGGGCCCCTTTCTCTATTGGTAATATCGAATCCCTCCAAACATTTTTGCTCAGGGCCTTATTGGGGGTTCCTCGTTCCACCCCAGCTTGTTTGCTTCGCCTTGAGACGGGGTCTCTGCCCCTGGGTGCTGAGTTATTTCTCCGCCCCCTGAGCTATTGGCTCAGGGTTATGGCTATGGAGGATGGTCGGCTGCCTCGCCTCTGTTGGGAGGAGTCTTGCTCATGGGCCTCCTACAGCCTCGGGTGGGGCAGAGTCTCCAGAAAATTGTATGAATTGGGTCTCTCGCCTGCATTTTTAAGGGGGATCCCTACCGCAGAAAGAGTTAGGATAGTTAAAAAACAGCTGTGGGACCAGGCTGTTCAATTTGATCTGGGGACCATTCAGGCATTAAAATGTGCCCTGTTTTATCGTTATTTTAAGACTAATTCCGCCTGTGAGTTATATTTGGCGATATTGGATGTTCCTAGTTTGCATAGGGCCGTGACTGTCCTCCGATTCGATCTTCTTCCCACTATGGTAGTTGTGGGACGAAGAAATGGTACGCCATATGGGGATAGGGTATGTTCGTGTAATTCAGGGCACATAGGGGATTTACCTCATTTGCTGTTTTTTTGTCCCCTGACATCCTATTGGCGCGAATTATATTTGCTGCCCTGGATTAACAGCCGGTTACACCTTCCCTCGGCTTGTTTGTTCCAACTATGTTTGCTATCACGCTCATCGGATGTAATTCACAGTTTAGCCAAGCTGGCACTCCAGTTGGAGAAGCGTTGACCATTGGGACGGAGGCACTCTGACCCATTTTCCATCTTCCATCTTTGATATGTTGGTCGGGGTTGAATGTCTTTCCTCCCTGTTGCTCTGGTAGTGCATTTTTCATTGTACTGTTATGTTCTGCATCTTACCCGAGTTTACCATCAGTGGGTTAGAGGTCCAGCTTGGTTTAATTACCATATAGGATGTTTTAGATGCCTGTAACCCGGTGTTCTGCCGGCATCTAGTTTGCTGCCCATAGGAGAATGGGTGACAGGCATATTGTTAGGTCTCCATTTGCCAGGGATCTGTCCAGTGTTGGAATGTTCATTTTTTTCTTGCTATTTTATTTTACTTTATTTTATTATATCAGCGTGTTTTGATGTTTTCGCAAATCTTATTTATTGTAATTATTGTATTGGATTTGTGTTTTAATATGATTTAATACATTCTATGGATGTGTCACATTTTATCTTTGTTATGGCCAATGGCTAAACAAATAAACTGATTGATTGAGTGTGGACTAGATTCTTGGCAGTGGGAGCGATAAGGAAGGGATGAATTTTGGCAATGTTATGTGGGGTGAAGCAACAGGCCTTAGCAACGGACTGAATATGAGGCACAAAGGAAAGGGAGGAGTCAAAAGAGAATCCCAAGCTGTGTGCCTGAGGAATGACTGGATGGTGACCCCATCAGTGGAGGTAGATAGTGTAGAAGGAGAGGATAGTTTAGAGGGGGGAAGATGAGAAGTTCAGTCTTGGTCATGTTAAGCTTGAGGTGCTGGTGAGACATCCAAGTGGAGATGTCCAAGAGGCAGTTAGTGATGCGACATGGGATAGAGGGTGAGGATGGAAAGATAGAGTTGGGTGTCATCAGCATAGAAGTGGTACTGAAAGCCATGAGATTTGATGAGTTTACTCATGGGAAGAGTAAAGGGAGAAGAGAGCCCTGGGGAACTCCAACTGAGAGGGGAAGAGAGGCCGAGGAGTTACCAGCAAGAGAGAGATTGATGGAGCAGTTCGAAATTTGGAAGAGAACCATTTGAGAACTGGTCCCTGGAAACCAAGGGAGTGAAGAAAATCGAAGAGGAGGGGGTAGTCAGCAGTTGCAAAGACAGCAGAGAGGTCAAGAAGAACAAGGATAAAATAGACTTAGCTTAGAGGAATTCTGAGGGCTTTTTTTGTCTTCTCCTGCAGTTTTGATGTGGATCATCTGTTTGGGATATCCAGATCTTTCTTTTTACAAAATTGTTCCGTGTTGTTTCAGGCATCAGTATGTTCTGGTTGGTCCTGATCTCTACTTGTGGCAGATTTTTTTTTCATAGCCTCTGTTTCTTGTTGGGTAAATTTTTTTAGTGCATGTAGTTTAGGTGTAGTGAATCAGTGCAGGGGGCTGGACTGACTGGCCCTTGAGGTCCCTTTCAAGTCTATTATTGTATTGGTGAGTTTGGTGAGAGTGTTCTCAGTAGGGGGCAGAGGATGGCAAACCAGATTGAAGGAGTAAAGGGAAGAGTTGGAGGAGAGGACAGTGATAGTTCATTCCAGGAACTTGGAATTGAAGGGGAGGAGTGAAAAAGATCAATAACTGGAGGAGTTAAGAGTGGGTTTTTTATAAGGATAAGTAAGACAGGCATGCTTAAAGGCAGAAAGAAACGAGTCAGTATAGAGGTAAACCAGTATATCAACAGTATCAACTTTTAAGCAGTATACCAATGTGTTGTAGAGCCCTACATGGGCTCCAAAATTGAAACCGAGTCTGACTGCACATGTTTGGACCTGAGCTTGTCCTGAACTCTACTGAGTGCCATGGCATTCTGGTGCCCTGCAGGGGTGGGATGCACATCAAGAAAAGCACAGGGGAATGGCTTAACCCTGCCCCTTTCCTGATATGCCCCTGTGGAGTGCTCTGATGTCACAGTGCTTCATGGGGAGCAAGGGGCATGCCAGGCGAAGGGTGAATTTAAGGCGTTCTCCCACCCTTTTCCTGACATGGCCACACCCCTGAAAAGCTCCATGATGTCACGGCACTCTGCAGGGGCAGGGCCTGTTGTCCACAGGGAAAGGGCTTCAACTGGAAGAGCTCTGGCATCAAACCCAACTGGACCGCTTGTGTGTGATCAGGTTTGGTCCAGTATGCAAGACTCTAATGTGGTTTGACTCTCCTACTTCCTTTAACTAGTTTTAAGCCTCTGGTAGTGGCAATAGCAGGCACAGCTTTCACTTAAAACTAATATTTTCTGCTTTTAGTTGCACTAGCAAAGGCACAGTCAGCATTATCAGAGATTCAGAGTAAAAGAGAGAGAGAGCAAAATGGCAAAATAATAATTCTTATTAGAACCATGAATGTGTTAGGAACACAATCAGTCAAAGCAGCTGAAGTTTGACACTATATTTTTTTTTAGTGTTTGTTCTCTTAAATAGAGAAAATTATCCAGGCTTGGTTTTAGTTCAGAGATTTGTGAAGACATATATCACTTCGTGTTTGCTGGTTTGTTTGACTGCTAAAACCGAACATGACATTTTGTTGAGCTGGTGATGAAGATCATTTCATGTGGAAAAAAAATTCCTTTCACCCAGTGCCAGGCACAAAAAAAGCACATCTTTCAGTATTGCAGAATAAAAAGTATTTAGGGCTCTGATCTGAAATAAATAATGTACATATGCAAAGAGGAAATCTGTGTTTTTATTATGCAGCCCCAAACTTGTGTATTCTTCCATAGATCCTGTTTTGAGTCCCATGTAATCTTGAGAGCAGACTTCACAGTAAAAAAAAAAGACATGCCATCCATAAAGATGTATTCTCGACAAAATCAAGTTGGCCCAAACTTCAGTTGACTTTCTTGTGGAATCAATTAACCAGAAAGTCCAAAGAGGGGGATATCAGTTAACCAAAAAGTCCAAAGAGGGGGATATTGAACAGTTAGAGGTTACGTTCCCACAAACCCACTTGGCTAATAGCTGCTAATGGACCTATCCTCCAGAAACTTGTCCAATCCTGGAGGATTTACCACTTAGGCCCTTTTTACACAGACGTTCTAACACCCATAAAATGGGTGTTACATTTTATTATACATGTTGCAGGGCACCACTGCAGCCAATCACCATGGGCCCTGTGCACACATGATGCCTCCACCCAGTTCCTCTAGGTGGAGATGGGTGTTGGCCGGTGGGTGGGGAGCATTTCCCTGGGTGGAGATGGGTGGGGATGTCTGTGTAAACGCCACTTTCAGTGGGTGTTGGTGAGTGTTTGCTCCCGGCCAACATCCATCTCCACCCACACCCACCTACGGAGCAACGAATGCCACTGCCAGTCTCATCCTTAACTACCCTCCAGCCACTGTTGTTTACTCTTTCCCCCCTGTGTCAGAGATGTCTTATGCATCTTGTATGGCCCTTTTTGTGATGGAAGTAAAAGTTTGGTTTCTCCCCTTGTTAGCTCGTTAGCTCATTGTGTACCCCAAACGACCCATCGTAGCCTCCCCAAATCCTTTGCTCAGTACCCTATAACTGTTCCTAGTTTTCCCCATAACCTCTGAGAAATCTTTGGACCTAGATACATGCGGCTAGTCTGTACGTGTCTTAAGTTAAGGGTTCTCCCAGACCTTGGTCTGCCCCTCCTCCTTCTTCCATTCCCCGAACGCCACTGGATCGTGGGTCGTCTGTCCCCTGTCAACAGGCTAGGAAACGTAACCTCAGGTCCAGCTTCTCCAGCCAGGTGGGGAAGCTTCTCTCTGTCTTTCTCACAGTCCCCCTTTGCTGAGCCTTTTCTGGATTCCCACCCCCTTCCTTCGTCTACCTTACTTTCACTTTCCAAGCCGCCGCTTGCAATTTTCCCCTTTAGAAATCCCGCCAGCCAGACCGGGGCTGTACTTCTTTGTTTTTGTGTAGCAATAAACTTGTTGTTGTTGGACACCTGTCTCTCTCTCTCTCTCTCTCTCTATTTGGGGAAGGTACATAAACTGCCTGTAGTGTGTACTGTCCTCAGCCTGATCTTTTTGAACACGTGGAGACCCCAGTTTAAGTAATTAAGCTAATCCCCCCCCCGTAGTAGAGGAATGGTGATTATTGGGGTACATTGCCTTGAGAGGTCACGAGTGGGAGGGGGTCTCCTGTTAACAGACTGGTGGAGAATGTGGGCAGGCACATGGTAATCCATGCAGGATTGTCCACGGAGGCATAAGTAGCTACAGCCAGTTGAAACCCCCCAAAATCCTATTCTTTTCTATCTATCTCCTTTCTCTTCTTCTGGACCTGGGGATTTAAAATTCGGGGTCTAGGGTTGTTGGGAAGGAATTGCGTGGGGTTGTGGGTTGTTGAAACGTGATATCCCAGAGACTTGTGGTCCCATCCGTTGGGAGGTGGGTGGCCTTGAATTGAAATTGTTGAAAGTGATATCCCAGAGACTTGTGGTCCCACCTGCGGGGAGGCAAGTGGTCTTGAACTTAGAGACTCGTAGTCCCACCCGTATGTAAGTGGGTGGTCTTGTATTGTAGGGATTTGTTTTCTCACACCTGTGGGTAAGCGGGTGGTCTGGAATAGGAAGTTTAGAGACTTGTGTAATTTAGAAAAATGTTTGGGCAATTGTGGTCTCAGGAGGAGCCGGCACCGCTGCCGATCCCACCCCAGATCCAGCCGCAGGCACAGCCTTGGGAGTATTGGGGTCCAGAGCTCACTGTCCTAAGTGCAAGGCAATCGGGAAACCTGGATTTTTGGGGCACATGGATAGTCATAGGATTTTTGTATCTAGGGATCCTAGTGGGGGTGCCTATGATAGTAAAGTATTGCTGGCGGGGGACTGCTTCGGCAGTTAGGAAACTGTATCACTGGAACGTGGAAGTGATACAGGGCCCTACTGGGAGATACACCCGGGGAGGGTCAGGAGTGACAGTCAGCAACTGGGAAGTGGGAGGCACGCTTCGAAAAGAGCATGGGAAGGTTAAATTGGAGAGATGGGCAGCGAAAAAGGGAGAGTGCCCATGGGAACCGGGATGTTTTAAGGGGGAGGACCTGCATGTGCGGATTCACAGAGGAGGCTCAGGAGGCTTCAGCCCCCCCCCCCC
>QEPC01005161.1:251322-262630 GCA_003113815.1 Sphenodon punctatus
CCCCATTGAAACCAATGAAATAAATCCGGTACCGGCATACCGGATTTAATCCGGGAATCCGGTTTTCGCAGAACCGGTAACCGGTAAATCCGGTAGCCGGTAATGGGCCCGGGGTCCCACCACTACATGATAGTGGTCTGCCACTACCTCAAGGACTGTCACAGAGAGGATGGTAAAGACTTGTTCTCTATTGCCCCTGAAGGCAAGACTAGAAATACGGGGCTCTAATTAAAAGAAAGCAGATTTTGGTTAAACCTTAAGAAGAACTTCCTAACAGTAAGAACTGTTTAACAAACTGCCTAGAGAGGTGATGGGCTCTCCTTTGCAGGAGGTTTTCAAACAGAGTCTGGACAGTCATCTGAAGGGAATGCTGTGCCTGTGGATTTACTGCATTGAGCAGGGGGTTGGACTAGATGACCTTTGAGATTCCTTCCAACTCTATGATTCTTTGAGGAGCCTCAGTTAGGGAAAGCCTGACAGAAGAGGTAGGTTTTCAGGAGGGATTTGAAGGTTGGGAGGAAAGGAGGGAGCAGAACAAATGTATTCAGGGAGGGAGTTCCAGGCATGGGGGCAGCAAGGAAGAAGGGGCAAATATGGTTTGAGGAGCAGGGGAGTTGTGAGCAGGTGAGTGTGGTGGCAGAGGAAGAAGGAAGCGTAGAGAGATGTGGAGAAGCAGGGCAGGCTATGAAGAGCCTTGAAGGTAAAGACAAGCAGCTTGTGCTGAATACGTTCAGGTGGAGGGAACCAGTGTAGGGCAGATTGGAGAGGCTGGATATGGTCAAAGTGACAGGCAAGGTGGATGACCTTGGCAGCAGAGTGTTGAACAGAAGTAAAAAGGGACAAGCTCAGAATAGAGAAGACCAGTAAGGAAGAAGCTGCAGTAGTCAAGGCGAGAGATGACTAGAGCATGGACTAGGGTTTTGGCAGTGGAAACAATAAGGCCCATATTAAGCTTGAGTTGACAGTGAGAAATCCAAGCAGAGATATCGGAGAGAGAGTCTATGATACCAGACTGGATGGAGGGGGACAGTGTGAGGGTGGAGAGACAGAGTTGAGTGTCATCCGCATATGGGCGATTCAGGAAGATGAGATTCAGTGAGTTTGCCCAGGGACAGAGTGAAAAGGGAAAATAAAAGAGGCCCAGGACAGAGCCTTGGGAACACTCAGAGAGAGTATGATATCTTTTACTGGACCAACTTTTCACCAACGGAAGTTGGTCCAATGAAAGATATTATCTGAACTACTTTCGCCATTTCACATGAGACGCCCACCACCCATGTCCACGTGTGGGAATGGGTGGGGGGCGCCTGTGTGACCGCTGTGGTGGGTGGGTGGGTGTGCACCCTCCCACACTCCACCCATCGCCCATGCACAAAGCCACAGGCCAAAACAGCAATGGCTTCATGCGTGGAGATTGGTAGAGGTGGGTGGAGTTCGGTGTGCATCCGTGTATCGGCCATCCACATGCCGTACACCCACCACGGCATACACACATCTCCCCCTTCTGCCGCACCACGGCCCATTTGAAAAGGGCCTAAGTCTCTGGTTATGACTTTTGGGACCAACATGACCTCATTCACTCTTCCTCTAGATATGTAAACAGTCAGATGAGGCTGTTGTATGGTTTGTGTAGTGGCTTTATAAAATCAAATCCTGCTAACCTTACTGTTGGCAAAACTCCCACTCAAGTGAAAAGCATATAGAACTTCTTAGAAGTGGTTAGTTCAGACTACCTCAGGGACACATTTGGCTCAGCAACAGAAACTACTTTCTGTACTCTAAGGAATTAAAATGTCAGAAAGGTGAGCATGTAATCTAAAGCTGCCTGGGGAGATACAGTTATCTAGGGTTTGCTAGGCTGTGTTCTTTCCCATGCGAATCAATTAAAAGCGAATTACTTAACAATGACTTCAAGAGAAGATGCACTAAATAAATATAGTGTTAATGTAATAATAAGCGATGAGAAGAAAATCTTATATTGCACTGTAAATATAAATTACAAATTACTAATATAGAAGAAGATCAAAGCTTTCCAATGAGCATCACATTTTTTCCTGCTTTGTAGTTTGTATTTTTAGGGCTTAGGAGTCCAAATATTGGGCCATTGGAAAATAGTCCCCAACTGGCCCACGTCCATGGTGATTTTTCAGCATCAAAACATGACCCATCTGCAGGTCTACTCCTGGTCAGTGCCTCACAGATAGTGGAAGTTCCCCACCCCTGCTTTAAAGATACCTTTGCTGCTGACGACAGCAGAACTGCTCGTGGCTCCTTCCTTAGGTGCTGAGGACAGCAGAACTGGAACCTCTTGCAAATGTTCGAGGAAGTTGTAGCAAGCCAGAGCACAGTCTAGCTGACTCCATGTTTTATTCTGCCGGTTTACTACAATGTTACTTTTTTCAGCTTCTTTGATAACTCACAATGTTTTAATTTGAAATCCTGACATGTCTTATGCAAGCAGTTTGAAAAGGTGGTTTCTCAGTAGTGAATTTCTGAAATCTCTGAAAGTGCTTTGTCATGTTGGACAACACTGTTGCCCCTTTAAAGACATGCCTAAGGAAAACTGAGCATGCATGCTCAAGATCTGAAGTAGCTGCATCCAAGAGGATATGTTTGCCTGCTCTCTCCAAGTATCAAACTGAAGTCATGGTCCTGGCAAGATGTGAGAAGTCTTTCTAAATCTTAAGGTGCATTGTCAACAAGACTGAAAGCTCTGTATTTATGCACTTTGTTCCCTGGCAAGCACCTCAGCAGTCATTTCATATTTCCTTTAATACAAAAGGAAACAAACAGTGACAGCCTCATGAGCAAATGAGAGCAGGAGGAAGAATCTTTTGTATTTCTCCTGCAAAGGAACTCTTGACACAGCTAGATGGAGTGATTAGTTTTATGCACTATTAGAAGCTCACAACAAAAATATGATTGGCATTATGTTCTTATTGCTTCACGGAGGAAAGAAAGATTATCCCCATTTGATAGCTTGAGAAACTGAAGCAAGTCTGTTATGTTTTCCAACATGGCCTCTAATTTTAAGTGCCTCCATTTTTAGGGTAATGGTTTAAGATGTATTGGATCTACTAGGGTTGCCACCTCTTGTGGAAATGACCCTGACACTCACATAGGCCAAAATGGTCCAGGTCATTTCCATAAGAGGTGGCAACCCTAATTGGATCTGTGAATCTAGTGTTAAAGTAATAGAACAGGTGTTGGCAAAGCTGCTAACTCCCCAAATGTTCATATGGTCAGGAGCCATGAGACACATGCACATGCCCCTTTTCATCAACTTCCAGGCTGAACCTCTCCTGCTTTGCGCTTTGGTGGAGCTGATGCTTTACAGTCCTGACTGCTGAGATTCTGAAGAGCAGCTGAAGTCCAGCTGCTGAGACTCAGGTGGAATGACACAGAACCATTAAGGCAACACAGGCCCTTAATGGTTGCCTTAATGGTTCTGTGCATCTCCACGCACAGAGCAACTGGCATTGGAGCCAGTTGGAACACGTGTTGCTCAGTGCGTGAGTGATGGGTGGAGTGTGGAACATACACACATCCCCACCCACCATGGGCGCCATTCCCACAGATGCCCCACCACCATACACCCACTGCAGACGGCGTTTGTATGGGGACGCCTGTGTGAAAAGGGCCACAGACGCTTGGACTAGCCAAGAGCCTCACTTGAAGTGCCCAAGGGTTTGCCCACCTCTGTAACACAACTCTTTAATTGTTCCACTGGTCTTCACATGTGTGCAAAATGTGAAATGACATTGACCATCAAGACAAGTTGAGTACACTGGCTAATGTTACCACATGATCAATTCCCTCAGCCTCTCCCTCCACTTCCCTTCTGTTGTTTTTTTACTCCATTGTGTGTTGTGTCATTAAACTGGAGTCTTTGATTCAGGAATCCTATGTTCCTGAATGTTTGGATAGCTTTGGTAAATAGGGGCCTGATCCTATTAGGACTGTTAGACACTGCTGTAATAAGATGAATAAATAATACAATCAAGTGTGAAAATGCCACCAGGCCTGGTATCTTCTTGAGGTGTGATTTTAATATGTGTGATTATTTCTAGGACTTTGATGTGGGTAAGACCTACAAAAAGAAGATTGTTTTGATAAATGCTTCTTACAGTGTTAACTTCTGCAAGCTGGTGGGTGTCAGTGAGCACCTTAAGGATTTCATCACTATTCAGTAAGTAAATAGGCTTGAAATTGGAGAAGGTGATTTATTACTCCCTGAAAGAGTAATCTGTTGAAGTTGCAGCCAGGAAATTCTTATATTTATTGAATTCAGATCTTTTTTTCTTGATGGAATTAGTTCTGTTAAATGGATCCACCTTCCAACAGATCCCATCCACTAACCACCTTTTGCTATTTTTATTTCTATGCTATGATCTCTCATTTTTTTATATTGCTGTTTAAAGATACTGTCACAGCTGGTAGACTCCAAATTATGAGCCCATCATCCCTGCTGATATTTTGTTTTTCTCATGGCATTTTCTTTACCACCGTCTCTTACAAAAGTTAGACAGTAGCTGTAAGACCTCTAACCAAAGTTTTTATGAAAGTGTGAAAAAGACTGCTTGACCATGTTATGGGAAGGGGGGAACTTACAGGAAGCAAAACCACAGCAGGGAAACTCATATGAAGCTTTGCTCGTGGGGGTGAGGGTGGAGTAAAAACATCATCAGGTGATTTTCATGGCAAATTCACTCACAGGTGACAGGACTCAAAATCCAGCCCTGTCATCCGTGAGAGTAAAATCACCACGAGAATCGTCTGATGACGTTTTACCCCCCTGCACCCACGAGCGGAGCTTCACATGAGTTTCCCCACCATGATTTTGCCTCACGTAAGTTCCCCCCTCCCATAACGTGGGCAAACAGCCTAAGGTTTAACACCTAGCTGAATAGGTGGTCCGATTGTCAATAGCTCAGAGTACTCAGTAGTATCTTCTTTTGACATCATTAGTACTTGTGGGCACTCAAACACTTTTGGAAATCTGGCTACAAATGCCAGTGAGTTTTGGGGTGTTGAGGGCAGCATCCCCAATGAATCTAAGCACTTGATGTGATAGGGAGTCTATTATTGTCAGGACCTGGGTCTCAAACCTGCACCCTTGAGGGTTCCAAAGGAGCACTGTCTCAGTGGCACCACTGCTGCTCTTGCTCAGCCTTAGTACATTGCCCTGTAGGCCTCACCTTAGCCTGGCCAGACCCCTCCAGCTTGTCCCAGACTGTGAGGACGGGATAGGAAAAGGGAAGGAATCTCATCCATTCCACATGTGCTAGGCGGGAAACGTGCCTGTTAAGGTCCCTCAGGGTCTTATAGAGGCTGTTGGGTGTAACTCTAGCCGAAGATCATCATTGGGAGTGGTACCAGGTGCAACGCCTCTCCCTCTCTCTCTCTCTCTCTCACTCGCAGTCACCCACAATCATCCCCAACTGCAGTACAGATACTCTCAGGAAGGGGCTGCGACAGTGAGGACCAGGGGAAGGAAGTGCGCCCAGGAACAGGGGCTTAGGACGGGAACACACGCACATACAAGGAGGACCCTGGACGTGAAACATCCAAGGTCCTAACAATGACCCAGTTCCCCATATACCCTCCTACCCTCCACCAAGCACTATCATCCACACCAAGCACTCTCCCAATCACTCACACCCACTCTCCTGTTCACACAAGCATTCACACCAGACACCACCACACACCCTTCTCTCACACTTTAGTCACGGTACCCCCACACACGACCCACAGCAACTCTCTCCACACCAGGGCCAGTCTCTCAGGCTGAAGCTCTGATTACTGAAGAGGAGGAAGGGGCCACGCTGCCCTTATGTATGCAGAAGCCGGCCCCACAGGTGCTCTAAGCGCCAGAGTGGAGCTGGCAGCATGGCCCCGCCCCTGCAAACATCGATGCCCCCTCGGCTCTTGCTGCGCTGCCCATGTCTGCTGCTGTGGCAACGGGGCCGTGAGGTGGTGCTGGTGGCATGCAGGGCCCCTCGGCCCCAGCGGACCCCCCCCATGGCACACGCCCCCCCATGGGGGCGAGTCAGGTCAGGAAGGGGTCGCCGAGCCCTGCCACAGACCCTGCCACACCATTCAGTTTCCTGGTTGGCTGCTAGCCAGGATATAAGCCTGACTAGTAGCACAGGAAGCTGGACAGGTAAGTGCTTGCTTCTGTCTCCCTCTCCCAGCCTTGTCCCGCCTTCTTCCTGTTTCTCAGTTAGACCCTTCTCTTGCTTCTGTTCCCTGTCTTGTCTCTTGACCATTACACCCTCCTGCCTTAGCCCCATCCTGACCTTGTAGCCTAACTCAGCCATCCACCCATGTTCCAGATGTGTCTCACCTCGTGACCCTCACAATGATCCCTTTGTCCAAATGGGGACTGGTTGCACTTTCAGTGGTCTACAGGAGACAGAAATGGCAAAGTTTGCCCTTTTTTGCCCAAAGTGAGATAAATGTGAGTCTCCTTGGAAGCTAAGACCCTTTCTTCCATGAATCTGTTTTTGTTTCTGATTAGGTACTTCTGAGATCTCAAAACAGGGAAATCACCTTTGGAAGTGCATGGGGAAGAGGGTTGAGAATTCTCATACTATTTCAATACATTTTCCATCAAGCTTCTGTTGCGGTAAACTTGGCCACACCAGTGACTGTAATGCTCACACATTAGGCCTTTTCACACAGGTGCCCCCCCCCACCCTGCACACGTGTGTAGGTGGGGGGAAGGGTGCGTCCGTAGGAATGCTGCGGGTCGCTGATGGCGATGTGGGGTTTCCCATGGGAACATGGTGACTGGGGATGCATGCCTACTCCCACACTCCACCCATCTCTACCCACCGCAGGCGCGCACCCATCCCCCCACCCACAGCAGCCCATTTGAAAAGGGTCATTGTAAAGCCATATGCACAGATTTAGGCCCTTTTCAAACAGGCCAGCAGTGCGGGGGGGGGGGATGGGTGGAGGCCGCGGTGGGTGGGCAGTACATGGGTGGCCCGTCGCACACATGTCCACCCACCTCCACCCATGTCCACCACGAAGCAACTGCCATTGGTGCCCATTGCTCCGTGTGTGGGAGGTGGTTGGAGTGCGTGAGTGTGCACGCACGCACCACCATCCACACGCCACAGCGATCACACACATGCCTCCCCACCGCACCTGTGGGCCGGGGGGGGGGAGCGTCTGCAAAAAGGACCTATGTCTGAACAACAGCATGTTTCAAGTTTTTCCTAAGTGCAAAGTCCAGTTCTTATTGTCCTTAAATACTGTGCAATTTTGAAGAGATCCATCCAGCAAATTTGTTTTCACATAGCTCCTATTCTAGATGCCTTAAGTTACTTAACAAGAAATTATTCAAGCCTGAAATTTTCAAAGATGACAAGGAAATTTACCCAGTGCCCATCGAATTTTCAAAAACAGCAGGAAGGCCAGTAGGTTTCCAGGTTGTGCGAATCTTTGTGAATGGCCCGCTTCTGATGGAAGATTTCTCCAAGATTTCTCGTTTCAGGACTACTGGTGCAAGTCCCATAGGACTCACACAAGCATTAAACGCTAGTGATGGGATCGTTCAAGAATCGTATTAAGAGCAATATCCATTTTTTTGCTTACTGAGTCTACAATCTAAAGATGAGTTTGTTCCTTTTGGGGCATCGTTCATAGGTTAATCATCATCTGGCCATGGTCCAGACCCATAATAATGTCAGCAAATATTCCCCCCACCCCCAAGAAGACTTTGGGGTATTTTTTAGATTAAAGCAAAAAAAAAGGCAAGGAAAATTCATCTTTATATGGAGTTTTATCAAGTCCCAAAAATCTAAATAGAAAAAAAGTTAGAGCTCCTCTTTGTGGGCAGATGCCATTTATTGACCAAGGGAAGATGTTTAACCAAACCTGCTTGACTTGCATATAAATGAAGTTAAAATTTCCCCACATTTCAGGCTAACTTGGAGAAACAGTTTCTGACATTGATGTTTCTGTCATGCCCCAGTGAAATGACACAATGTATTGCCCGCTTAAATGAACAAGTCCTATTATTACAATAACTGATTTCATACTCCAGAGACTCTGTTTTACAGCTCACTACCCTCTGCCGCTTTGTAGTGATAGGATGTGCTTTGAATTTCTATCCACCTCAATAAGAGAATAACAAAAATATTAGACTGTGAACATGATGTAGTGCAAATTTTTTCATAGGTGCAAAGTCTGACTGCCGCCACTTAAGAAGCTCTTGGTAAATTGTATCTGTTGCTTCTCCCCCCTGCCTCCCCCGTCTGGCAAGAAGCATTTTACTGTACTGAGTAGATGCATTTTTTTCTGGAGTGGGCCCTGCTTGTGGATCACTGTGCTTTGATCTGAAATCACTTCATTTTAACTATCAACATTTCCTAAGGAAAGTTACATGATTAATCCTTTTTATGGAACATTTTTACACATTTTTACCCATTTTTGAAGGCTTCTGAGGCTTGTTTATTTTATTTGTACTACCTGGGTGCAGTCTTCATTTGATCAAGCACTCAAGAGGGTTGTGCACACATAAGTTACATGCCAAAGTGTGACATTAGTCTTAAATGGCTGCCAAATCCTCATTCATAGGAGAGGTGGTGTTATGCAGTATAACCCTGGTCAACAAGTTGCTTCCTGTAATGTGGGAGCAATTTAGCACATCTCTGTACTTTGGGCATACTTACAAGTGGCCAGACCACACTTAAGTGCCGACCACATGAAGGGGCTGTGCTGTGCAAGTGAGAGGGGGTAAAGAGCAGTGATGCCTCTTGCTATGAATGAGGATTTGGCCCACAACGTACACATGCACATCCCCCTTGCACACATGGACAAGCAAAGATTGTGCCCAGTTATCATGAACAATAATTTGCATATTTCGCTTGACATCTCTCACATATGGTGGAAAAATAAATTACTATTTGCTAACAAAAATAGACTTAAATCTTAACTTCATATAATAGGCTTGTCAGATGTAACTTCTAATTACAAATTAAGCTCCAGGTATTGTGAACAAAGCAATTAATGATTTTTTGTTCCAGTGCATGAAAATTTTTGTTTGATTAATTTAAGTTGTTAAAATGAAAATTATACTCTTCCATTATACTAAACAGGTCAGTAGCTAGTAATCATGGCAACATATCCTTTTCCCAAGAAGACTATATGCGGTAACAGACTAATTGCAAGTGATGGCTGGTGTACAGCACAGTTCAGATTTGCGCAGATTGATCTTGGGTTGTGGTAATGCTTTGTTACCTCATCTCAAGTAAAAAGCCATAAATTAACAACCTATTACTCCAACCAGTTTTAGCCAAGTGTTCAGAAATTACTCAGTAAATTAAATGATGTTTTATTTTCTCTATTTCATACCAATTTTCTTGCCCTGCAAAGTGTTTTATATTAAATTTTATATAGTGAAGTTATTTTATATAGTTATTTTATATAGTTATTTTATATAGTTATTTTATATAGTGAAGCAGAGTGTTTTATATTAAAAATAATCCTAATGATTAAAAAGTAGTTTAATTTAGAAGAAATATCATCTAATGTTGGGGGGGAAAACCGACTCCACCGTACATGGAGGTCATCGGTCAAAGAACAAATTCAATCCAAATCCCTTTTGACAAGAGTTTATATTGTGAATATATGGGCTGTACACGTGGTCTGCATAGCACTACTGAAGGGCAGGCTGCCTGAGGTAGCTAATGCTCCATCATGCACAGATATTCAGGACACAGGTGTGAAGGTCACAGACCTACAATCCATTGCTTCAAGCCAAAATCCCTCTCCATACTGCTATAGAGTGAATTAAGCTCTGCAACATTAGGAAGGCCAGATGCAGACTATAAAGTGAACTCTGTAAAATTCAATAAGGATGTAACCAATATGGTTCCATAGAAAGTATTGTAAGAGCTTATAGCAGAGGTGAGGAAGCTCAGGCCTGGGGGGCAAATGTGACCTGCGGCTAGTTTTTATTCTGCCCCTTTACAGTTCCTAGATCAACCCTTGTATCCAGTTTCTTCTCTGAAGCACTGAAAGACGGAGCTCAGTTGGGCTAAGGGAGCAGAGATGAGGGCTAGAGATTCAAGGCTAGAGGATGGCTCCATGGCACAGATCCATGATCTAGACCCACCTCTTCCTTCCCTCCCCCTGAGCACACCCTTTAAGCACCCACAAAAAACATGAGAAAACCTCCCACTGTTAAATTCTGTAAGATTTTCCCACAAGCTGTCCATAACAGCCTCTTCTTCCTTCAGTCGTACAGTAGTACTGTAACAATTGTAAAATTTGGGTGGACGGGGGATGCTTTGTTGGTAGGGATGCTCTACCCTTGATGTTTCTCTCTCCCTCCTGAAAGCTTTTTACCCCTGTAAGGCAGCACTGGCTGAATCTAGACTGCATGTCACCACTAAGACAAACAAGAACTAGATCCATGAATACTGCTCTCTTTGTGTTGGCTGTGGTGAATACTGTGTTAATAAGATTAGTGTTCATATGTTGTTTTTAGGATTTCTCTTTCTGAGAGCTCCAAGCAAACCAGCTTGTTAGGGATTCCCCAAGCTAATAATATCCAGCTATTTAATTCGTTTAGCGCCTTCCACCTTTACGCTGAGGCTGATGTGGTCAAGACAGTAGAGGTGTGCACCAGGAACCCATGTTGTTTTCGTTTTCATTATTTAAATCTGTCGTTTCATTTTCATAATATCAAATTGTCGTTTTTGTTTTCCATTGGTTTCAATGGAAAACACATGTTTGGCTGTAACATTTTTGTTTTTCACTATATATGGCTGAATCTTGGGAGTCTGTATACCTCCAATGGAAGGCATTATGTGTACCAAATCCTGAAACGATTGGATAAAGGAATCCAATTTTAGAAGCAGTTGAATTATTTTATTTTGCAAAAATCTTCATATACATTCTTAGGTGTAACTTCTTTGCCTCACATTTAATGTAGATGAAACTTGGAATGTTTATACCCCTTCCCATATGTACTTTGCCAACTTTCAGAAGGATTGGATAAAGGGTCCTGGTGGTATAAGCAATTAACGTATAAATGTATGTCTGATTGTAACATCTTTGTAGTCCAATCAGTATACATGAAATTTGGCACGGATCTATATCACACTATCACTATCATCTCTGCAAAATATCAGAAAGCTGCGATAAAGGGTCCCAATTTTATATGCCTGCACAGCATATGCAGAGAAGAAGCCTATGCCAGGGATTCTCTTATGTCACTGTGGTATAAGATCGGTTGGTGATGCCAATTGGCCAGCAGAAAGGTCAACCAAATATCCTCATTCTGTGCTGT